>JAVFBY010044015.1:0-12956 GCA_034781015.1 Tonicella lineata
GGGTTTAGCTCAAAAATGTATTTCCAACTGTTTTGACGGCCTACGCTTCTTCCCGACAGCGATACTAGCACTGCCTCCGTCAAAATTATACATGCCTCGTGGAAACGTCAGAATGGTCTGTTACTGCATTCTGTCAGCTGTCTACATGGGCGCAGCCATCTTGAAAAGACTGTCATGAATGGCCGCATCTGATTGGCTGAATGGATATATCGCTATCTGCGTAAAAAACTCCAGTGGCGCTTATCGCGTTTTGAAAAATTACTCGTTATCCAAGTTTCTAAATCATAGGGATGTATTGCATTTGTACAAAAACTATTTATTGTAGGCACTAGGTATAGTAATTATTGATGTATTCGTGGAGCGAGTTGGAATTTTGTAAAAGTGGCGTTTATCGTGTTTTGGAACCAAGCTCTTCAAATAATAATTAACAAATTATGACAGGAAAATGAGTTCGCTGTCTATACTGTAGTCTTCTTAAATAATTGCTACTTTTGAGTTTAATACCGAGCGGGAGAGTTGAACAATTTGCATTCCTGGAGACTGTTTGATTTAATGTTTCTACGAAAATAGCGAACTTACCATAACAAAGAGCATCAAGGCTGAAAGTAAAATTACCTCAGGATCTACAGAAACATTGACATCACAATAGTTACATAGAACAATTAATTTACTCAAGCCTGAGAATTTCAGATTGGTTCGGTAACTTTTTTTTTTGTTCCCTGTTTTCAATTGATGGGAAACAGAATTTGGTTCTGTGTAAAATCTGTATCATTGCAGTCATAATGGGAAACAAAATGTTGGCACCCTGTTTTTCTTTTTACAGTAACAGCGCGCTACCAGAAACGATCTGTTTAGTGAAATTCTCTGGCTTGATTACTGTATTGAATAAAGAAACAAACATCTGAACTTGTGGTACTAAGAAACCCGCCCCTACCTCCCCAAACCACAATTTTTTTTATTAAATATAAAATAATTGAAAAACCAATTTGATATTCAAAGATTATGATGTTTGATGTTTAACATATACAATGCTTAATACTTATTCTCAGTAAGTGACCTGATAAATTCTTAAATTCACACACTTAAACCCTTTCTGTGTAATTACCCACAATACTATGGCAGTGGTATTAAAATTATTTTAGCATGATGCAGTTGGATGCAAATTATAAGACCAAATGCAACACAAGGAGTTATAATAAATTTGCCCATCAATGTAATTAATTTGCATTTTGTTTTGGTAAGTCAGCTGGCTATTTCAATATATGTTCTATTATAGAACTACAGGAAAAGCTGTAACCAAATTTATTAAAAAGTTACGAATTATTTCCACTGCCAGATATTCCTGCTTTATGACAAACGATATAAAAATCAATTCAAGGGAGATAATCGAGCAAGTAAACAGACATCCACAAGTTACCTCCCCTTAAAGCACTCTGGAGGCGTGTTCAATAGGTTAAACATCAGAAGACACTCGCTAGCTATTGCTATTGAATGACACTGTTCGCTGGAACTCTAGCGGGTATTTGCTATAACCCTTAGAGGTTGCTCATTTATAGCGTCAGACAATGCGGGATGAATGATTTACTTTAATAACCGACAATTATTCCCGAACTGTTTTAAATCTAGAGGAGCTATTTGATGTCTGGTTTGTCTCAAAATAGTAAAATAATATTTAGGCTACATATAAATAAGATACATTCTGGCAGCTTCTTCCAGCAGTGGGTTGTCTTCGCCTGACATACAGCACAGGTGGTCGGCCTATTGAACAGAGTTAATTAGCGATGGCTAGGTGAGCACTTGTTTCCGTACAATAGGGCTGCTCGATGTCTAGCAAAGCCCAAGCTAAAATGCCATTCCTATTGAATACACCCCTGAAATTAAATATTTACCAAAAACATATGGCTGTTATTCCCAATATATTTTTTCTTGACTACATTCAAGGCACTGTTGCTGTTGGACCTAGAAACTGCATATGGTGACCAAGTAATCAAATCAAAATGATCATGTTTTACTCTTTGTTGTTTTTACATCCTTTATCGCAATCTTTGCTATTTTGTGTCCATAGTTTACTTCAGATTTATGTTCACCAGTCATTTTAAAAATCACCCTTGGTAAAAATCTTTTTTAACAATTTGTAGCCGACATGATTCAAATGAACACTTTGATCAACATTTTGCAGCAAAAACAACCAAAAAGTCTACCATTCACTTTTAAGTTTCTTTATAGATTCCAATAAAGGAAACGTCATTGATTCACTCCTGTTATACATGTAGGTTGATTTGGGTTTTATACTGCTGGGACAAGCAGAGAGCACACATCACAACAAATCGGTTTCCTGATGCCTTTTAACTCAGGGCAAAGGCAGCTGTTATTGACACAGAGATGAAGCAGAAAAAACAATAGTCAGTTATCTCTGATGAATTGCTCACTGCCCGGACACTATTTATATCATTGCAGTATTTTACATGTATCTACGTGTCAAATTCCAAAGTAGGAAAAAATAAACAAAACACACACAAAATAATTTGATTACTTGGTTACCCACAGTGACACCATTGCCAATATGCTGCGACTGATGAAGCAGTTAGTTCCATTCATTATCACTTACTCAGTCACAGATTATAATGAAAATTGTAAGTTACATACACTTATCTGAAAGAAAGTCTAGTAACCAATAGTCATCAGGCAACAGGTGGCATTCAGCTTGTCATACAGTTTCTCACTGTCTTATGAATGCCACATCAATATTTCTGAATTCAAGTAGTTCAGACTTTGGGTGCCTGCCAAAGTATTTCAGACTCCAGGTGACTTCTGAAGCATTTCAGGCACTAGATGACTACTGGAGTGTTTTACCAGTTTGTAAGTAAGTCTTTTTACCTTGCTGAAATAAAAGTTTCTCAATGGCAGAAAAGCAAAATGTTAATGTTTTATTGGACCCCCTGATTGTCATATCACAGAGTTAATTAGAGGGTCAAAATTGTCAAAGATCCTTAAATCTAGCCTGGTAGTGTCTGAAAACTGTACCACAAAAAAGAAAAGATGTTTTACAGCATTTAAAGATGAACAGTTGTCTTTTACAGGCATGTCAATGAGGGATAAAGTGACAAGTCAAAGAGTACGTAACATGGTTCAAATCAGATGGAACGCATTAGATGGGCGCAGGATACCCATGTTGCCTGCGTCTTTATCATCCTAAAGAATTTTTACCATACATATACCAGCCAACATGGGAGTGTTTGCGAGCCTGTGACCAGGGCGGTTTGGTGTCGCCTGATGGCCTGTGACCACTCACTGCCTCCTCACAGTGAAGTCTGTGGTCATATTGCATGATCCTGATTCGCGACTTAACCGGCTGACGGACGATAGCTTAGTAATGTTACCAGAGAAGGAGAGGATAACCACCTGTCTGGAGTGAACTTCCAGGCATTCAGTTCATTTTGAGTTTGTTCCAATTTCTCTTTGCTTTCTGCCATCTCTTTCTGCATGCGAGTGAACACCAGATTGACAGCCGGGTCGAGCAGCATGGAGCGTAACTGTGCTGTGGTGGGGGACTGTGACTGCTTCATCTCCTGGATCTGATTCTGTGAGATAAAAACACCAAACATAACAATAAGTCAGTTGTTTCAGTGGCATTAAGAGAGATTGATTGATCAGGGTTTAACGTCATACTCAGGGGTATTTCACCTATATGACGGCGTGCCAGCCCCATGGGTGGAGGAAAGCACCGTTTACATCACTAGCAACATGAAAGACAAGACAGAAAAATAAAAAAAAGGACCAAAAAATGAGACCACAAAAAAAACCTACTTCCTGTACCCCTTACATCTGAGAGCACCAGGGCATCAGGAAGCTCCCACCAAACCAACCGCTTGTGGCATTTAGATGCTGTAGCAGTAAAAACAATTCTATTGATTTAAATTTAAGGCTGAGAGCAAAGTTAAAATTCAGAAAAAAAGGCTATTTAATTAGTCTTGCTTTTTTTATCCCCTGGGCCCGGTTGCTCTAGGGTGATGAGGTTTGATCTTGTTTGGCATCGACGCGACTTAATTTTTGCGTCATGTCATGATACAGGCATTCAGACTGACATCATGACCATTTACAAACTATGGAACGCAACAATGGTCTGCGAACGACCACTACAATTGCTCAGACTCGCCTCTCCAAATCTTGCTTATGCTGAAGAGCTGGAAGAGGTCTATACTCCACTCCATTTATTGTTAAGGACTTTTTCAATGTGCAATAGGTGACCACGGCGTCTGAATACTACGTTACTAACCATGTACTCCTGTAGTTCTTGCTCTTTAGATGTTAGCCTCATGACCAGTGTGTTTTCGCGACGAGCAGCTTCTATATGCTGTTGTTTCAATTTTTCCTCTGACTCCTTACTATCATCATCTGTAACACAAACCAAACAATTGGTATTCATATTTCAAACTGACATTAGGTAGCGAAAGTAAGCTTTGTTCCTTAGTCAGTTAAGTGTTTAGCATTGTACAGTTGTGGATTTTGCCTGAATGGCACTATGTAGGATTTGGAATTTTGGATGCATAATTGATCGAATGAATGCTTGGTGTTTAATGCCAAGCTCAGTTTTTTTTTCTCAATAATATATGACCGCATGCCAGGCCAATGGGTGGAGGAAACTACCCTAGACGCCGCTATCAAAATAGCAGACGGGACACGAGGATAGATTAATTGCTTGGTGTTCAACGCCGTGTTAAAGGGTATTTCGCCAATATGATTGCATGCTAAACCCAATGGGTGCAGGAAACCACCCTTGACGTCACTGCCAACATAAAGAACACGTAACAAAGAACAGGATACTACAACAACTCTTCTTCCTGATCTTCTAACCAGTTTGGGTTAGCTCGAGAAAGTATTAGCCAGGACCGGGCGAAAAAACAACTAACAATTTGGCTTCTTGTTGTTTTTGTTTATTTAGTTACCTCTTGATGCAGCTCCACTTTTACGCTTCTCTTCAAGGTGGTTCACATACATATCATGTTCCTTCCATCTGCAAAAAAGAAACCGTTTGGTTATATAATAATTTGTTTGCTTGGAGTTTTATGCTTTATTTAAAGCGGCTATACCTCAGAATTTCGGTATGAAGCTTTATCATAGTTTCGTGAAAATTCCTTTTCATAAAACTGATTCACTGATTTAGTTGTGAAAGAAAAAAGTAAACAAAAATGCGGTATTTTTATAGGTTTTTTGAGATGCACGAATGACTTTTCGCAGAAGCCTTCCTCGTGAATATTCACTCCAAGACGCTCCACTGATCTATATAATGTCAGTAAGGCTTTCCCACTAGACAGAGACGACGTCGGTCAGCTGTCCATATACGAGTTCCCATGCTCTCTCTCTAATATATCCATGGAGTTATCTGTCAGAGTTACGGAACTGTCTCCGTATTACACAGGGCTTATTAACCTTAGTGCATACATTAGACATTGTAATGCGGGATGCATTAGACATTGTAATGCGGGTTGCATTAGAACATTTTACAAATATTACAATTATTTTAATACGGTACTGTACATCGCACATTCAAAGCCACGGCTAGAAAAAGTGCAAAATTTCCCGGCAATTTGACCACTAAACCCAAAAAATTCCCGCCATCACACATTACGACAATTACAACTTTTTTTTTTCTCTACATATTATTTGCAATTGACATCTGCTAGATTCATGTTTTCTGTATTCTTCATAGATATTAATTAACCGGCCATATAATATACCAGTAACAACAGTACTAAGGCAAACTAGTATCTATAATGCGGTATGGTGGCGTCTGCATGTCGTGTATTTACCGAAGTCCGGTTTGGGCTCCGTCTTTGCCTACCGCCTGAACAGCGTCACTCAACTTGCCGCTATTCGGTGTCAAGCATTGCAATCGTAATTCCTAATTTAATTTCTATGTCACTTGTGCAAAACTTACTAATACTATTACTATTACGGCTATTTAGAGTTAACCGAATACAGAAAATGACGCTTTCACATAGGCCGATAGCCTACAGAAAAATTCTGTTCATTCCCGTGATCCAGTGAGTGTATTTTATCGCCGCTTTAGGGGTGACTGATTTGACCAAAGCTGAACAGACCAAATTTATTGCGTAAGATAAATGCTCCATCGTTTCTCCATCAAGGGTACAAGTTTTAGAATCAGAATCAACAAAAATGTGTGTAAAGCATTTAAAACTGATCGCCAAAGGGGTTTACATTGATCGGCAAGATGCCATAAATCGGAATGTCCAAACCACGTGTTCGGATACACGCCTTGCATTCACACATGTTTCTCAACGAATGGGAAACTTATATATATTATAAATGCATGATTTGAGGATGGAAGATACTTATTTAACACTCCTTATTCAGAATCAACAGAGGAGTTATGAAACAAAGCGTTCGTGAAGGATGTTTTTGATTCGAAAGATAGGCCTATATGCTTGTGTCAATAAAAGCTGTAAAAGATTTCATCGTCGCGTAGGGAAATTTGATTCATAAAAAAGCTTTTAGCTTGCATACTACAACATATAAATCACAATTTTACCCATTGTAATAAACAGATTAAATTTTTCACAAACCGACGTTAATTCAAAACTAAATCATTGGAAACAAAACTTTGCGGATAACAAACGCTTACATTTTTGACAGCAAATATTTTTTAAGTGACCGTATCGTATCTCAATTACTTTTACCAAAAAGCCGTTCTTTCATATATAAAAGTTGCATTTCCTTACGCATGCATATCACTAACAGATATTTGCCGTTTTATTTTTTTAAATTTTTTATATATAAACAAAAATATTTCGTTGAAAATAGCCGATGGTTACTGTGAGGCTGTGAACTGTGAGGCCGGGCGGCTCGCTTTGGCTTGACTCTCCTTTGCATTGGCCGTATATATAGTTCCTACCGTAGGCCAGGGCGCAAGTGAAATCATTTGGTTTGATTCACATAAAACTTTTGTATAACACGTGAACAATAGGCCTAGTATAAATACATCTAATTGATGTGTGTTTATGCAAAAGAATGAGCCATAGATCTAATTTACAGCTTCTAATCCCGTTTGCTGTTGTTGTAATGTTGTGATCGGGAACCACGTGCTCCATCTTTGCAGCGCGGAAGACGGCTTTTGTTGGAACTTGGAAGACTGCTTACCGGGGACTACGGGCAGGGAGACGTATTTAGCTTGAATTCAAGGCTTATTTCACGCATTTGTACTCAATTTTCTTTTCCACTCCATCAGAAATTAATCTTGCCTTCTTTTTTTCTTCTTTCTTTTTTTTTCAAATAATTTTTTTTTTTCCCTTGTTAATTTCCCGCAAGACCTTAAAATTTCCCGGCAATGAGATTCCCGTATTCCCTACTTTTTCCCGCCATGATCACGTAGACAGTCACTCAATGCCCCTCTAATTTCACTAAAAGACACATCTTGGTGCTGAAATATCTTACTCAGGTGGTTAGTAACATTTAATATGTCTCCAACAAGATAAAGTAGAGCACAATACTTTTAAGACGAAAGTTGCTGGAACAAACCAACAGCTGTTGGGTCACCAGCATCTGCTTCTTGAGACAGCAGCACAACAAGAGGTTCATAATTCTTAAGGATTGCTGAAATAGTATTACCCAAACTGAGCCATCGAATGTCAAATAAAGGTTTAAACTTCACAGCATCTACATTCAAAAGCGCGGCCATGTCCTTGAATGCTTGGATGTGGGTGTAGATGGAAGCCACAATTGTTGTTAGGGTTTTCATGTCTGGTATATCATCAGAAACCTGACTGACTGTAACAAGTGTAAAGTGTAGTCTATGGCAAACACAATGGACACTTTTGCTGTGGGGATGGTCAGAGTTAAGCTTGGCTGCTACCCCATTCTCTCGGCCTACCATTACAGCGGCCCCGTCAGAGCCAAGGCTCATAACTTTTCGTATGTGTAGACCAAAGGTCTTCAACACAGCAACATTGTTTTGTATATGTACAGACTATCTGCAGTTCCATCTTCAATATGCTCCATCTTTAAGTAAGTTGTTACAACTTTTGCATGTTGTATGTACCGACAAATGAAAACACAGTGTTTTTTCACTTGCCCTGTCATTGCTTTCATGGAGCCCGATTCCAATGATATGGAAGTGCTAAAAGTGTTTAGAAGTGCTATCTTTAAGTCTTTTTCTATGACTCTCGATAACAACCAAGTAGCTCATTAAAAATCTCTGGGGAGTCATGCTGAGCATTCTTTGACACTCTGAGGTCTTTCAAAGGCTGCACATCCATATGACGTCCCCACTCTTGTAATGCTTTAAACTTACAGTTTGGAATTTCTTCAATGATGCAGAAATATGCAGTTTTTAAGGCTGCAGTTGCTATTGTAAAGCGGGTTAATAAAATGCTAAAAGGATAGACACAAGAATCCATCTAAAGACGAAAAGTTTATTTGGCAATTGGCACTAACGGTAACATGACGTAACAACGTAATGTAAGTTGTACGGGTAATTGAACGGTGACTGACCAGTGCACAGAATGGCCATCTGCAAATATAAAATGTTAAAAATAATGAATTTATGTACAGTTACATTAATTAATAAAAATGAAAGGGATATATCATGGCTTATGGCATTGAATAACAAACATTGTTATTTGTAGTAATATCAAAACAGCTTAGGTTCTGAATTTGTATTAATATAATATAAGATGCTGCCAAAGTTATTCATTTCAAACATAGTTATACAATGAAAATATACAAGAAGAAATAAACATTTGCGAAACTTTAAAAATGGATACATTTGAAACATACATGTAATTAGAAAATATTAGGTTTCCTTTATCATTCCCTATTACAAGACACTACATAATATAATGTGTAGTAACAACTCATTCTAACATATAAACACTATATGTTAATGGTTGTTATACTTTAAGCATGATTTAGAATCTATAGTACAGTAGTCATTAACTGAAACAAGACTACCATTGGCTATGCAAGCTATCTTTAGGTAAGACTAGCACAGTGTCCCACGTCCAACACACATGAACATCATATAATTGTACAACATCTAGTACCATATACATGTCAGATCTAAAATAGAATGTTATTATAACATTAACAGTGACCATTTGTAGTGTACATATCTGAAATAACTTAACATATTTACTTAACCACAATATTCATTGTTAACCATGACATGATACATGACTGTTTCCCTTAACTCTGTAGTTATATGATAATAAGGCATATTATTAGAACGATGAAGAGATATCAGTGCAACAAACATGTATGCACATTCTCAATGCATGCGTCATTAAATACCAGTACAATGCTGTACTAATTAACAAATTAGCACATAAGAACCAATTTGGTATTTTGGTCACATATCTCAGTTCTCCGAAGTATACTACTTGTAGCTTAGTAATAGTACCTCAGCTCTCCTAGTTATACAACTAGTAAAATGGTAACAGTACCTCGGTTCGCCTTATTATACTACTTGTTGACAAAAGTATCTCCGTTTCATTATCATACTACTAAGTCAGTGTACCAATGTACCACAAAAATACTTTCTATACTACTTACATGTGAGACAGAATGTAACTGTCCGACATGAACAAATCACATTATATGACTCCTACTAAGCACTATCATACTAATTGAAAGTGGATTGACTTGCATATCCAGAAATTCAATACAGAATATGCACTTATAAATACAAATGTCTACATTGCACAGTGCATTATGTAAAATACCAGTATACAGTAGACACTAACCTGAGCCCAAAACATGCCTCCAGTAGTTTAATACACACTATTTCAGTAAAATATCAATGAGATAAGCTCAAAATACTTTATCCTTTAAAATTCACAATCGAAGTAGAGAATTAAACATGTTTACAAAGTTTGGCATAGAAAAATAGCAGATATCATGAAGTTCAGAAATTGTTCAAATGGGTAGCATCATTCATATGATGCCCAATTATCGTTACTCAAAAATCTTTCCGGTGCTAAAAGACTGTCTGTTTTAGCACTTGAATGACTGATATGGCTAAGAGAGTAGTCTCCCTTTGACCATCAAAAACTGATATGTTGATAATACAGTGAAATATTCATACATAAAAAATTCTATACAAATACATGTGGACAAATATGAATAAGATAAATCAGGTTTCACTTGGTTACACCATTTTCATCTGTTTTTCTTATAGTCATTACTCATTCTGTTTGAAACTGCCTGGATAAAATAAGAGAATACCATATATATATTTTAATATGGTTATACATAATACAGAAATTATTAAGAATTGTTACAGAAGTTGAATTGTAATTTAAAAAGAAAATAAATGTACAGCAAACGCTGCATACTGATATTTTTTATTAATACATAATTTGTTAAAATATATATATTGTACAAACATGATTTAATGATTAATATTTATCATCAATTATATTATAACCTGTCAGTTGTTTTCAAATTTATATGTTTAATTTGATGAATGGTTCTTGCTTTTCACAGAATAGCATATCTGATTTGGATTTTCACCATTTATGGAAAGTTTGAGATCATCAGAGCCTGTGTGATCTAAAATCGTTTTCCCCCTAAAATAACAAAAGTTTTATTAAAAACAAACGGTAAATAAGTTGTATACACTGTAACAGTATACGTCTTTTTTTTTATTCAAATATTGTTCCAAAATCAAAATGTAATAAAACCAAGTTGTTTCTTTGCTGACAATATTAATTATATACCGAATGGTTTCTTATGTATTTATGACTTAAATAAACTATCAGGTTACAAGAAGGTAAGAAAGGACTTTTTGGTTTTATTAAAAAGTAAAGAAATATTATGTTTTTAAATTTTTAATCACACCCTAAGTTGTGTTAATGTACAGTGCATGACCATAGCCGAGTTTAAAAATGGCTGCCGCAATTCAATGCCCAAAAAATAATTTCAAATAAGTTCAAATCTTAAAAAAAAATAAATATCCTAACAAGACAACAAAAAGTTTTTACGGTGGCCCTCATTATGACCCAGTTACGTATAAAATATCGCTAAATACTGTATACAGACAATCTACATGAAATTATGAAAATGTAAATATAATTTCTAATTTTAAAACAATCATATATAGGGCCAATCTGATTAAAATCAGGTCTATATTAGCTCCCCGGACGGTGTTGTAATTGACGCTTTCACCATCCCACACGACTTTCTTTTGCTGGGGAAAGTTAAAAATAAAAAAATGGAAATAACGAAATGGTGTCCATGAAATTGATTTAAAGGTGATATTTGCTTCCCGGAGAAGGTGTAAATTTACACTTTGTTTTCTTTCCAATAACAAAATTTAACTTTAAAAATAGAGCCGTAATACTTCGGTTGTATTTTTATTTCTAAAAGTAGACCTTCATAGCCTTCCTTGAATAACTTAATATCATCTTATGTAAAATTAACATTTTGAGTAAAAAACGGCCTAGAAATTGGCCACTACAAAGTGATCTGACTAACAACGTTGTGTTGGTGGCGATGCAGGGTTGCTATGAGGGGGCGTACCAGGGAAGCGTCCCTATGTTGATCTGACAAGGAAATCGCCCAGTAAACTGTGTGTGGGGTTAAAGAAAGGTCACCGTTAAAATTGTCCAATGAAAAAACGGCTAGCAGGACACTTTGGTAAACAAATGCTTTCTCGCTAGGGTAGTATCAGTGGAATCCCCGGTCCGACTCGCCTTGGGGTGATAAGCGGCTCTGTGATTTGTCAACCAATCGACATCATTTGCTAGACGTTTTCATCACGTCTACATAGCGACAGTATACAATATCAGGGGCTTATTTCTGATTTTACTCAGATTCTGTAGGCCTACCTGAAATTTTTTGTTCCTGTTAATGCCCATGGATTTTTGAGAATAAGTACCTTATACCATGGACTGCACATGACAGTCTAAGCAGACCACAATCAAGTTCAACCCTGAATGCAGAATGGTACAGAAAGCTGGCTCTGGCATGTACGATATACGCATGCTTCGAATGTCAGTAAAATCGCTCGGTTGAAAAATCACAGTAGACCAAAGTCACAACTCCGAGAAACTACAAGATACGCATGTTAAGATTCTATATTTCAGTTCATTAAACCATCATCAGGAATGAAGATAGTCCGGTTGATGTAATATATATACAGTACTATATTAAATAACTCAATATCTTAATATCGCATGTTAATGTATTTTAATAATAAATTTTGATGTTCTGCTTGTCTACTGCTAATTTATGTAAATCTTGCAGGTTGAGGCTGAAATGGACATATATCATCAGTTTAGACAACTCGGGCTGAGCTGGCCACGTAGGTAGTTATCCGGAACTTGTGGAAGCTAATTTTATCTGTGATAACTACAGAGGCTGAGGGGCGTGGTTTATTTGCATTTATTTATGGACGTATGGTCTTACCATTACTGCATTATTAGATAACTGTTGTTGTTGTAGCAAACTCGTATGATTCAACGTGTATAACATATGGGCAAGCGTCCGAAGCGAAGCTTTGGTTATTCCACTATTACTGTCTATATAGCCTATATGATACATGTATAGGCCTTTGCACATAAAAAAAATGATTTAAATAAAATAGGAAAGAGATTTCCCTAACTAATCTATACCCAGTTAATAAAATGCCATCATTTTAACTTAATAAAAAGTTTTGTATAATGACCCTCTCAATTTTTTAAAGATTTGTTCGTTTGTTTGATTTATATCTTTTTACTAAAAGGAATGTCAATTATATGACGATATTGCAATAATTGCCGGTGTATAAATGCAAATTAAATAAATGTATTATTACAGCTGCATGAATACACTTGACCTACAATATGATGTGTGATGATAGAACAGTGTAGGCCTAATTTGTTAATCTTTGCTATCAAATGTAATTATGCTTACAATCTTGGAATGACATTCTATTTATTATATTTTGACAAACTATACAC
>JAVFBY010044126.1:0-12956 GCA_034781015.1 Tonicella lineata
TTAAATTAACAAATTAACGGTTATGCTTTATCAGTTCCCAATGTGACAGGCTTTAATGCCTTACAAAATAGATGTTTGGAATAATAAGTTTAGGTTGAAAAACGCTGGACTTGTCCTTTTAGACAGCTTTGTGTTTGTTGTATATTTAGTAGTCTCCAAATAAGAAATGATTCAGATGCCAAGGAGTTTTTGAAAGATTATTACCGCGAAGTTGTTCAAGGATTATTTTCGAAGATGTTGTTGAAGGGGTTATTAAGACAACTCTGTCTCAGCTGCTATTACTGACGTAATACAGGTAGTGACAATGCCATTATACCTCTCATGATACTGTTGTCCAGAAAACATATATAGAGAAAAGATGTCTTATTGTATGTTGCCAATAAACAAATAATGTCAAATCAAACACAAATTGATGTGCAAAACCATTGCTTTTCAGTTTTGTGAATTTACATAACAAACATGGTTTGTTTTAGTACTGAGTTTAAGTTCATGGTGGGCATGTTTTCCCAATTATACTAAATAGGTTTGAGTATGGCGCAAAATTCCAATCAATCAAAGAGTTTCAGAAAACAAACTGAGCTCCGAAATAACTGGATGGACATGTTGACTTCGATTGTGGCCATTCTAGATTCTCAACAGCCGTTTCTGCTTTGTTTTTGACGTGTTTGATTGGGATTCGAGGTAAAAGCCATCGGGTCGTGGGAAACAGACAGCTGTTTCCTCGTACATGTTGAAATCAAATCCGTAGGATACTCTTCCCTCTTACTTTGCTCCAAACAAGTGACTGATTTAATTGGATTCACTTGAAGTTGTCTATGGATAGCTAGCCATTGTGTTTTTGTAAGACCTCCAAGGACAGTGATTACCATCTTCTTAAAACCTACTGTACTTATAGTGCTCATTGACGTGTACCCACAGGTCAATGTGAAAAATAAAGCCGAGAACTTCGATTGTTTTCCACCGATTTAAGTTAGACAGATGCAAAAACTACATCATTTCACTACCAACTATAATCTATAGATGAGTCTGTTTGCGAAATTCTTTATTTCTTTTGAAAATCAATAAAGCAAAGAACCAAGCGAAAACATCAAGAAAAAAAAAATCCAGAGAACTACAAAATACTGCATGTAATCATATCGCATTTTAAAGGCTTTTTCCAATAGTTTTGTTCTTCATTCTTTTTTCGCGTTCGTTGTGTTATCTCCATGTCTTGTCCACTCTATTCCCAATCTCTTACAATCCTCCTATGAAGCCCATGCTTGCCCATAATGCACTGGCATCCTTTCTTCTTTTTTCATCTTTGTGTTGATGTATGCTGTGGTATTTTTCTAGAGATATCCTTTTTCCAAAGGGCATTGGTGAAACGTGTCTGGGGAATCAGATTGTTTTGTTGTTGACCAAGGTCTGAGAGATTTACTTTTAGCATCCAGGCATCTCTGCTCTTGAGATGATAGAATGGTACTCTATACGGAGAGAAGATACACACAATAGAAAAAGCTAGGATATTGATTGTGTACTGTATGTGGATTAAAGAGAAACTGTAACTTTGGTCGACTCCAATTTCCAGAATTCCTTCAAATCAACTCTTCGGACAGGCCCCATTGTATTTTATAAGCAACGGTATGAAGTTTCCTAAGAAGCTGTAAACGACGTGATCATTTTTTACTCGATGCTTATTACTTAACCGCTTTAGAACAAGTTCCAATCGATAGAGAGTATAGAGTTGAAGATGTCTACAATATTTTGTTAAGTTTGTCCCAGAGCCAAGGTATGCAGATAACAATATTAGAGCTGTTAGTACTTATCTATTTTAAGACAGCTTCGTGGAGCAATTTTCTTGTTAGTATTTTTAACGATCGAAAATTTGTTTCCAGCGACAAGCTATGAAATGTAATCGAAAGTAAATTGAATTTGGCATCAAATTTACACTCAAATTAAATTAATTCCATCTACATATTTTATACACGTTAATTCCTTACTTTCTCTAAAAAAAGACATTCCAACTAGTGAAGATAAACTTTTTTTTCTTTTTGTGTTGTTGTGAAAAAGATTGTAACTAATACTAAATAGAAATTGATTCTTTTTCGTGAGCGGAGATATAAATTGACGACGGTTCTAGACTTGAATTTTTCTTTATTTTATCGATTTTTCATGTAATATGTTCTTGTAGATGTAGAGAATTCCTTGAATCCTTTATTGTTACTATATCAGTTAACTGTTTTCCAAGCAATCCTAAATGGCGTAGATTAAAGCTACGGCCTAAGGACACAAGCACAATTCTGGGTTTTGAAGAATCACAAATCCAAGTTAGATAACCAATCATATTTCTCCGTGATGTCGATATTAACATTATGATCACACCATTCATAAATATTGCCACCATCTTAGTCAAAGCCAACGCCATGACATTGGTTTAGTGCTTTGCTGATTTGTTCGGAGTAGATTTGCATTAGAATAAACGCAAATACTACTAGGCCCTATTCGACATGGATTTCATGTTCGTGTTCTATAGTTTAGACGTTTCGAAACAATCCTCAAACCGTTGATGCAACGGTTAACACAATATCTCTTCCATAGATTTTCCAGGATAATTTCCACCGAAATCCCAACACGTTAATTTCCCGTACAAATCAAGACTTTCAAAAGGAATACATTTTAAAAATAACTACCTGTCTTTTGTGTTAACTGCCTTTAAAATTATTATTTTCTTAAATTCTATATAATATTCGTTATAACTTCGAATTCATACAGTGTTAAGATACTACCTTGAAATATTGTGAACTTGCAAGAAATGTCAATGTTTTTTCTTCTTCCGGCATCTCGGAAACGATGCCAAGTCTCAGTCTAGTCCAGTTATATATATAGGCTATAATAGACTGATAAATTGTTCTGTAAGCTTTATATGGAAGCCAAGAAACATCAATTATATCTCATGTAGGGCAATCGCATTGGAATAGGTACCCTTACATCTAGAATATCTACATTGTAAAATGTTTATATATTCTCTAGAACAACTCACATTGACACAGAGGCTGTTAATAGGTTTACCAATTGCATCAACTGTTCAACAAACGACATTTATAAGAGCGAAATCGTTATCACCATCAACAAGTTAAAGTATATTCATTGACTTGGTCTTACATTTTGTACGTTTTAGTAATAGCATGGTATTCAATTTGCGACAAAAAACATCCCTGCATTCCCTGCGTGTATTGGTTCTTACTTTTTTGTTTTCAATTCCTTTCGATTAAGATTGTTTTGCTGGATCGTTTGTTTAAGATAACCAGTATTTCAATATATAGAATAAAGTTAAAAAAATGGACAGTGAGAGTTAAAAATTTGATGATATATAAATCTATATATGTTTTAAAATATAAACTTGTAATATAAAGTCTCCAATGACTCAAAGATAATACAACGAAATAAAGACTAAAAAAGGAAATCAAATTTAGCTAAACTGTTTAAATTAATCTTACCTGGACATCTTCAAAGTTGTTGAAGAGCGATCCTTGCGAGGGAACGGCCGTGGCCGAGCGCCGTGTCTCTGTCATTTTACAGTCCGGACTCCTGCCAGGAGAAGAATGAATTACACAAGAATTTAGTAATTGTGACATTTTAAACACATAAATCACAGTTTAACACTTTCTTGAACAACCTATGGTTAAACATCCAAATGATAGAAACTTCTTAAAAAGCTCTTCCCTGACTCCTGCTACTGATAAGAATTGATGTGTTATGGCTGGGCCCTGTCTGGGACTGTTCTCGAAGATCTGTTGTAAGCATCGAGTCCCCGCTTTTAAACATGCGCAACTGACCTAACGGTTTGGTATGATACCGTTTGTGTAGCGGCGCATTGTAAACCAATACGACTCGTGGCTGATCGGCGAAAAAGGACTAATGGGGGCATTGGGTGAAATCTTAAACGCTTTTCGCTGATTTAGTGCTTTAACAACACTTACCTGAACTCTAGCGATGATTGTGAAAAGAACATGGTTCCTGGGTAATTTTCAACGCCCCTTTAAAAAGAACAACTGGAATCTACTGATTAATTTGATCGCTCTAGTTGGTAAAAGGCGTTGTAGACGATCAACAACTGAACAACTTTGGTTGAAGCGCACTCGATCATTTCGCAGTCTACTAAATCGCTTACTAAAAGACTGGCTGTCAGAATTTTCAGGTCCGCCAATTTCTTGAGGCGATTTAGCGTGAATACATTCTGCTTGTGTTTGTCTTGGTCGCCTACGTCCAGTACTCGAGTAAGACCCAACTGTGCTCTGTCAATGTCGCTCATAAATGTTTCAGCTGAAAATGATCGTTCTCATTGCGTTGATTTACACACACTAAGAAAGTTCGATCCTGGACACTGGCTAGTGGTTAGACGATCTGTCCTTTTTGCCGTGTGAAGTATTTTGGTCGCGTGTAATACGCTTTTGTTTGTCGTTCATAAATAGTGCTCCCTCTCATACAATGGCTGGAAGTTCCAGTCGACTATATACACATGATTTAGTTGAGCGCCTGTGTGGAGATTTAATGTAGTTCCGTTGGGTTATTTATCTGGGAAGCGAGTATAAGATTGATTGAGGTATGACCAGAAGACGGGAAGTTATCCGTGCTCTCACTACCTGAGAATTGGTTCCGGGGGTTGATGCTCATGTCATGGCCTATGGGAACTATACAGGGCCTTTTGCTCGTTACCTCTCAAAATATATTGATTACTCACGAATGAACAATGGATATGATACAGCGCATTAGATTGTTTCTCAGCAAGCGACCACCACTTATTATTTCCGGTTAATGACAAATAATGATAAATGTCTTTTAAATCGATTGATTGCTTATTCAGAAAATGTCAATAAAACGCATTACAGGTAGACATTATAATATCCAATTACTATAACGGAATTACATTAATGCATACGTTAATAAAGTATTTTATTAAATAACAACACGTGAATTTCGACAGCAAACCAAATTTGTACACTTTGAGCTTGCCGTGAGCTTAAATTTAGATGTATCTTCCGTCCCAGCAGCCATACACTGGGGCAACTACAGACAACCATAAATCGTGAATTCCGTCACCTAATGCAATAATTGGTCTGATAATAGTGAATCTCTTTTATGGTGATTTGCAGCCCTTTCCCTCGAAAACCGCCTCATTAGCATAGAGTTCCAATGGCGGTTGCACAAAATCTTTTTAGCAAATTATTTGTTTTGCCCTCCAGGGATTGGTTTAAAAAGGTATTTTTTATTGCCAATTTGTGGCAGAGCAGAAAATGTAGGATTACGTAAGAGAAGACTACAAAAAGATGGCTATTGCTTGGCTTTATATATACAGGTGAAACAAAATTACACAACCAGGCGACATATGAGATAAGCAACGCAAATAAAAAGCCTATTATATTGGGTGGGCCAGCAAAACAACATTACGTTCTTAATTATGCAATGGTTAAAATTTCATTTAATGTAAGTCTTACTGAAACGTAAAACAGTATTATTTAATGGGAAGCACTCGCAGTAAATATGAATATGAATATAATGTGATCAATATTTCAGAAGTTAGAGTACAGAATACGATTTTTAGAAGGACCAGTCAGATAGCAGTATGCAAAAACAGCCAGAAGAAGTTGAAAGTCAAACTTGATCAGCGTATATGAGCACTCATACCATTATCATTTACTGCAAATTTTAAAATAATTCGATATCTCTTTCAAAAGTTAGAGCACGGAATATAAACATAGATTAGCGGACGGGCAGAAAGGCAAACGGACAGACATACTGACAACTTTAGCCCAGATACCGAAATAGCACATTTTGAAAGCACACTTGTCTAACAATAGCCATTACCAAAAAGTCATGTATTCCGGCCAGCTGATGTTTGGGGGCGAATGGTGCCTTTATTCTCCTTCTCTTCAGAGTCATATTATTTAGTTTGTACACTGTTAAAACAAAATCCATAACATCTTAAACAATATTTCTCCAATAAAGCGCCAGCGGAATATTCCATAACTGAAGCAAGGATTATTCCAAAAATAAGTTCTGGAATATTCCTTGGCTCCGCGAAAAATTGCATTTCATCAAACAATTTAAGGAATATTCCATAAAAAAGTATGCCGGCCTATGTGGTTTCAATGTTCAATCCTTAAAAATACGTCACATTTCCTTAAGATACAGTTAAATATTCCTTAAAATTGTCCTTAAGGAATAATTCCTGTACATCTATTCCTTAAAATTTATGGAATACCTTATTGGATGACTATTTTTTAAGATGTTAGGATATTTTTTTACAGTGTATCTGAGATCAACCGGAAGATACAATTCCATGATCTGTCAATACAAACTGAGAACCAAGTCGAATACTTAGTTTCCCTCTTTTTTAAGGTATTAACATTTGCGAGGACGCCATAGTAAGAAAATTTAAAGAGGCTATACCGCAGAATTTAGGCCAAAAATCGACTGAAACGAATTAAACGGTTTTCTACATTTTTCGAGTATGGCAAACAGTATAAGCTTTTAGAAATTATCAACCTTAAGTTTCAAGAACAATTGACAGTGTTAAAGGTTACTTGTATTCATTATAGGCTAAATTAAAATAAAATCAGTCCGGTTCAAGGTCATGTCCTTCATATTTCATTTTGGTCTATTATGAAGGTTCATGAGGTCACGCCAAAATGTTTCCTAATTGGCGATCAAATGACACTGTTTGTAGGAAGTTTGTTACTGGTTTATTTGTCTTGGTGAGTGTTAGCCGAAGGATAAATTGTCCACAATTCAACAGCCAGGCAATTTCTCAGCTTCCAGAAATAAGGGTGTTCTGAACTTTCTGTTTTTGTCATAGACTGAAAGTTTTCATATCATACTTTTCTTTTCATTCACATTTAAATATAGGCTTTTTGGTGGTACGGCCAAAGGTACACCGCATGCGCGCGCCCTTATTATTTAAACATTTACATTACGATAATTGGACAATACTAGTTCTGTTAAATACACTGGAAAAAAAAAACATGGATCATCCGAATCGAATGTGGGTCGAGTGTTCCTTTCGATGGCTTTCCCCATGTCACTCTTCAGGGGTGAATGGAGGTTTTTTAAAGGCATAAAAGGCTACAAATGTTCAAGTTTTGCTATTATTTTTAAAGCTGTATAGATGATATGTTAGAATAGAAATAAAGTTTGTTTTTTTTACCTTAAATCACTGCGATAACTGCAAACAAAAAGGAATTGTCCACGGTTTTGGGATGCGGCTTTGCCTTATCCCAACTCAATGGACAATTCGTTTTTATTTGCAGTTATCTTAGTGATTTTAGGTAAAAAAACAAAACTTTTATTTCTTAAACATAATTATGTATAAATATCGTCTACATTAGTCGATGATTTTCAATCTTATATCACAATTAACAAATGTAATTTGTATACACCAACAAAGAAAAAATCAAGTTGTTAAGGAAACGGGTGCTTTATATGGTAACAGTAGGTCAAACAATTCCAACAGATGTCGGTAATTTTCCGACAATGCCATAACTGTAAGACACAAGGAGCTTTTAAAAAAAGAATCTCTCCTAAATCCTCAGCCAGATCACGTTTAGTTTGATAAATATTTTCCAACAACGGACTCTACCTGATTCTACTTTTCTAATTGGCGCATGCGTAACTACATGTATCCCGTTATATCAGCCATCAATCACATTCTGAGAAGTGTGCAGAAAAAAACAGAAACCAATGGTCGACTAGAGTGTTAACTGTAATGGCGATATTGAATAGTTTTGACAGACTTATTAACCCAACAGATCAGCATGCGGGCAATACTAGAGGATTATTGTGATTGGCTCTTGACAGGCGTCTTTATTCATTCTGCCTATCAAACTGACTACTGGCTCCTAATGTTTGGTTTTCTTGTACGTTAGACAGATATATTAGATCTCACATGTCAAAACCACACAACACTTCAACTGTTGGCATAGATCGTAAGAAAATTTATCCGGAATTTCCGTTACAGAAAAAAAACAGTTATACTTTATTCCCCAATTCACTATCCTGTGCTGCACAAGTTTAGCATATATTTGATAAAAAAATATATAAGCAAATAAAAAAGACAGAAAGGACAGCCAGTCTGCTGAGTGGTCTAGATAGCCAGCATTTAACCCTAACTAAGAACGTGCTAAATACAATGCTATTTTCATCAATACTGTCAGTCATTTCAAAGCATTTTTTTTTTAAACAAATATTCCAATGTGCTGCAAGTTATAGGCCCTTCATAGGCATAAGTGATAAAGACAGGTTTATTAGGAACCACCGTGATTCACAAATGCAGTGGCCTTTAGTGATTGCGTTAAACATAGAAACTCTGTTTTATAGTCGTGATCCACAAATTCAGTGGTCTTCATTGATTGCTTTAAACATAAAAACTCTGTTTTATAGTCTTTTTAGGTTCTCTTTTTTCTCAAATCCTCCTAAAAGCAATGTAGCTCGTTTTTCCAAAAAGTTGTGTTTTTTATTCCTTTACTAATTTTTGACACTGTCATTTTTTAAACTTTTCCATTCAATTAAGTGAAATTTGTTCAGCTTTATTTCACTGATCGTCAGTCTTCAAAATTAAACAACTTTAAATATGTATTAATCATCTTTTTTGGATGTAATGCTAATATGCATTAGCTTTCAATTACAGTAAGCAATTAAAACAATATTGGATCTTAGATAAATCTCACTTAAGTCTCGATCAGTGCATCCCTCTAACTCGCCCTATCGTTTAAGCCTAATTAGGACTGTTTATCCAGTTGGTACCGTGTAAACAGATATGAATGTTCGTCAGCAAACTAATTTTGTATTCACTCACTAAACATGAACGACATGGGCAATACCAGAAGCCTTTGTCCACAAAATAGACTCGTTACATCGGGAGTTTATTTCAATCTTAAGCCATTCTTTGCCAACCACAACTCTAGTTACAACTGACGCATTGGTAAGTTAGTGCAACAGACAGCATTAATTAGAGGGAACAAAAATCAATACTTCTACAGCTTCGATTGATGGACAGAGCTTAATGAAAACCTTCGACAAAATCAAAACAATTTCTAAACCTTCTAAATTGACCGTCTCTCTTATCTGAACGATTATAATTGCCCGCTACCTTGAATGTGTCCTATTTTCTCTCAATCTGTTCGACCACATGGATCTCTACATGATGGTTCAATTCATTTCTTTATCGGTCCTTGTACACAATATTTCCACCTTCTTTGTCCAATGTTTCAGTTAGAGTACGTTCGTTTTCATCCAATACAATATAACCATGTTCTTTTTTTGATCATATAATGACTATGTTTTCAATAAAAAATATTGTTCAACAAAAGTGATGTACAGCAAGTGTTAAATCTTCCCCACAAGTACTTTATGTTTATATTTGGAAATTATTATATTAACCTGAAAAAATATTTCTTTCTGAACTTGAATAAGAATTAACCGAACCAACCATCACACTAATGTTCAACAATTAGGACCCTTTTAGGCTGCGTAGGCTAGTTCGACAGACTTCGTGTTTTACAAGAACTTTTGAAAGAACCCACGGAGTAATTTAACGGAGAGTAGTCTGCCTTATTTAGTCCGGTGAAAAAATCGCTACACCGGCAGATTACTGAAGGATCGTTCAAATGCTGATACAAGCACCAAACTTATCATGAGATATCTCCTGCATGGGGTTACCTTTAAAAAAAAGAACGTTAGCCACTTCAAAATCCAATATGGCCGACATTTTTCAATATGGCCGCCTTCAGGGACACTAAACAATGATTCGTGCAAAACGGTTGGCCTACTTGTTCCATTTTCTTGATTTTGATACTGAATAATAGTTTTTGGAGTGTGCAGAGCATAAATGGAGAGTTTCTCAAGGATTAAGCATTGAGCCATTGGTATTGTTGACACTTTTTATTAATTGTTACATATAAATTGCGTGCTAAAATGATTAAGCACTAAACGCGAAAAACTTAATCCAATGAATAAGGAAATAATGAATGCTCTTGACTAGCAGAACATATATATTTATATATACATGGAGGCATGCATACTTTTCTTTCTGTACATTCGTGAAATATTTAATGAGTAAAAGTCCTTTGCAAAATCCACTGTTTGCTATCAAATAACTGTTTTCATTCAAGCAAAAAATGATAAAAAATAGAAACTTATTGACGTGATTTTGGATCACCCATGGTAAAGAAAGTTTGTCTAACAAAATCTCGCTTTCAAGTTTTGTCACAGCAGGACATGCCTGGTTTATGAACGAAATCTGGAACACCAAGAAAGTTCCAAGTTTAGGAGAAAAAAAATAATTCAGTAGAGAATATGAGAAAAGTAGGCGTACAATAGAAATACGATAAAAAAACGTATATTTGTTGCAGCATATAGTCTCCACGGGAAATAAAATTGATGAAGTTTCGGAAATATTTGACAAAGGTTATCTGTGGTTTTAGAGGACATACATCAAACTGTTAGAATATCGATCGAGACTTCAGTATTCACATTGCAGGGATGCTGTTAGTCCGCCGAAACAGCGAATACAATTCTTAAAGTTATTTTGAAATGTACACTTAAGAATTTATTATCTTTATTTTTTAACGTAAATTATTTGTTAACCATCTGACAATTGATCGATCTAGTTATTGATATCTGCCTATATGAAAAGATCAAAATCTGGATTTAAATTGATGTAGGAAAAAATATATATTTCTCATATAAATTACTATCCATAGTCGAGCGTGTAAATGCTATCATGGAACTTGGTAATAATGCTTTACGCTAGAGTTACATGAATGTGGAATAATTATTCTGGGTATGTATATTTATAATTTATTTATTAATACGGAATATAATCACTAAATCATAAGAAGGTATATCTAATTCGCAGGAGAGATACATAATTAGAACGAAATATATCTCTAAATAATTTAGAGATATCAAAAATGTGTTACTGATATAAACAAATTTATTAGAGATATCTCTAAATTATTTATTGATATCAATTTTGTATAGCAATAAATGACTTAGCGATATCAATAAATGATTTAGAGTTATCTATAATTCCCGCGAATATATATATCGTAATAAATGAAAGATATCTCAAATTATAATAGAGCTATCTCAAATTATAATAGAGATGTCTATAAAAAATTAGAGATTTCAAATTCTGGATTATTGGACATTCCCTCTCTCCCATGCTGCACGCATAAAACAGGATACACCAGTACATAATTTCATGTCAATCGACTTTTCATCTTGAAACTGTCATCAGCAGGGAGGTAAATACACCAATATGTTATACTGCCTATGATGAAGAAATAAAGTGTGGACATGTCGAGCAAAGTGAAGCTCTCTGTGCTGGGAATAACTCTACTTGTACGGCTACAGGTTTTGTTAGACATGTTTGCCAAAACACCCGAATATTTGCTTTCAAATTTGACCAATATCAAGCATCTGTCGGCTTCTCTATTGAGGTATACACGTAGAAGCAACGGTATTTTTTCTGGCTAAATCCAATGCAATAATGAAAGGATAAATTACCAGTGATGTCTTGACTCAACTGGCCTGGTATGTTGGCAATCAATATGCCATTCGCAGGACGCCTTTTCACATTGTTTTATTATCACAATATCCACTTTTAAATGAGGACTTATGAGCTTGTCAATTGTGCTTCTCTTTATATCGAACATTCTTGGCTGTATTGTGCTGTATGACATTTGACATTTTACCTTAACGGAATGTTAACTGAATCGATTCGTGGACATTTTATGCGTGAAAATCCAATCACCTACACGATGGGTGGGAATTGAACAATCTTTTTAGCAAAAAGTAGTTAGATGGGTTATAACGATATTTGGAATGACTCGCTTTACTGAAATGATGCTGAATAATTATTCCCGATGATTTTTTTTACATCATGTGGAACGCTATACCGGTTACAAATCTTGTGAAACTTTGAAAACGACCATTACATGTAGGTTTGTTCTTTTCTTCAAGTTCATTCTCATGGGGATTCTATGGAATGCAAATCGTCATCTTTATATAATGTGTGGAACTTAATCATGGATAAGGTATTGTCTACGATAACCTTGTTATGAATATATAATCAGGGAATAAGCCTGGAAATACAAACCAATTAATGACACAACCTTTATTCTGGTTAAATATATCGTTATTATAGTTACCTGCGCTTTTATTGGTAGTCAATAATAAAATAAAGCTGTTTATTCAACCGATTAACGGTATGCCTGCTGATAACCATTCTGTATGCATGCCAACGTCAATGTCGCGCCTTATCGGTTGCATTTACTGTAACTGTGTGCTCAGCTAACTCCTAGCCTCTGGCTGTAGACAGTCGTTGATTCCCATTAACCAGGAATTTACAGTCAGTTTGTTAAAGTAACAGTCTACTAATTTCGGCTACAGCATCGTTTTCTACTGTATTCCATCAAGTCTCTAGTCGTGTAAAGTTCACATCTAGTATTGTACAATGGGTCAGTTGTCGAACAAAAGCGATCAATAGAAAGTCGTGTATTCCGGCCAGCTGATGTTTGGAGGCAATTGGTGCCTTTATTCTCCTTCTCTCTAGAGTCATGTTACTTAGTTTGTATCTGAAATCAACCTGAAGATGATCTGTCAATACAATTTAAGTACCAAGTTGAGTAAGTAGTTTGCCTGGGGGTTTAAAAGTATCAGCATTTGAGAGGACTCGGCAGGGGGTAAATGACACATAACCCAAACACTACTGAACCTATTTATAAAATAATCTTGCCCCGGTTCAGATTTTTGTAACCGGGATTTTTTCGAGTTTCGGCAAACCATTATTTGTATAAATTGATACACCATTAGTAGTATATAGTAAGCACTTCGAACCGTATTTAGGGGCAGATAACTCCATTACTACATAAATACGCGTAAACGTACTTCACGAGATTTCGTACTTCACGGCCTTC
>JAVFBY010044237.1:0-12953 GCA_034781015.1 Tonicella lineata
CATTCTACATGTGGTAGATGACGGGAGTTACCTGTACACTGGTGTTATACTTAGGTTAGAAGGTACATTCTACATGTGGTAGATGACGGGAGTTACCTGTACACTGGTGTTATACTTAGGTTAGAAGGTACATTCTACATGTGGTAGATGACGGGAGTTACCTGTACACTGGTGTTATACTTAGGTTACAAGGTACATTCTACATGTGGTAGATGACGGGGGTTACTGGAAGGTACATTTTACATGTGGTAGATGACGGGAATCACCTGTACACTGGAGTTATACTTAGGTTAGAAGGTACATTCTACATGTGGTAGATGACGGGAGTTCCTGTACACTGGTGATCCTTAGTTACATTATCTGCTTTAGTTTTTATTTCTGCTGACGATTCTACCTGTTACAATTTAATACAGTTAACTTCTACTGGAACACACAATTTGCATGTTCATGTCTAGTAACAATTGTATTGTTTTCTAAATGACAAATTGCCTATATTAAAAAGACTGCTTTCTTTTAGTAAATGAATACGACATTCGCATACTAATTAAGAATTTTTATAATTCTCCATTAGATATTGTTGTCTTCCATGATACTAATTTGGATAAACTGTTCAATTACCATAGTGTGCGCCTGTTGTTGCATTTATGCCTTCTATAGTGCATATCACCACTATACTCCCACAGTTTGCTTCAATTGTAATTGTACGTGGAAAATTCACAGCTAATTAATGAAATCTTTTTGTTGACAATTTTGATTTAAAGATATGACCGTCTTTAACTATTGCAACTAACATGTATTTTGTATGACACATCAATGGTTGAAGGAGTGTGTGTTTTTTGTCAATTGTTGTACCGGTAATTTTGTTTTCTTAATTTCGCCGGGCAGTAAACATAATTGGCCTATTTGTAGTCCACACACGTCCTGCTAGTGTTATCATCTCTCGCTACGATAAAGCAGCATAACACTTGAATAGGGGAGTAACTGAGTAACAATTTATACCTGACTGACTGATCCTCCATTGGACCTGGTACTCACTATGGATCAGTGTTCTCTCAATTATATAGATTTTGTTCCTGCTCTTGTACACATTTAAGAAAGTTTATCCTGCTGGAACACACAAGTTGCATGTTCATGAGAAGTAACAATTTTATTGTTTTCTAAATGAGTAACGTTTAATATTTAAGAAGACTGCTTCCAAATTACTATACATTCTCTTATGATAATTGAATACTACATTCGCATGCAAATCAACAATTTCTATAACTTCTTATTTCCTTCAGATTTTGTTTATGTCTGTAGTTTAATGATGCTAAATTGGTTAAACTGATGGATTACCATACAACAATACGCCTGCTGGTGCATTCATTGCTTCTACGTTGTATAATGCATATCATGATTTGACTTTCACAATTTGCTTTAAGTATAGTTTAACACATTTGGAGTTAATTAATAAAATCTTCTTCTTGACAGTTTTAATGTCTTAATATTGCCAATTACATGTATTTTGATCGAAACAGGAATAGTCAATGGCGTGTGTATATTTTGGCAAGTTACGTGTAGCTGTAATTTTGCCAGCTGCATGTAATTTCACCGAGCAGTGTTAAAACATAAGTGTCATTTTGGTAGCCGGAACACGTCCTGACAGTGTTATCATCTCTCGCTCCGATAAAACAGCATAACACTTGATTAAGGGAGTAACTGTGTTCCGTTTACCCAGCCTCAAATTAGTCTGTTGTGATATTATATGTACATGTATTTTGCGGGGTGTGAATACTCAATGGCGTGTGTGTATTTTGGCAAGTTACATATAGCTGTACTTTTGTCAGCTACATGTAATTTCATCGAGCAGTATTAAAACAAAGGTATCAATTTGGTAGTCAACTCACGTCCTGCTGGTGTTATCATCTCTCGCTCCAATAAAACAACACAACTATTAATTAGCCTGGCTGTTTTGGGGGAAAACACAGGTTCTGACCCAGTCTTCTCGCTGTTTATTTATCAGAGCGTCGTCATGAAAGGACTGGCTAAATCAGTGTTTGAGCCTCGATCTGTCAGATAGCTGGGTATTTACCATCAATCTGATGTGTTTCCAATGCTTGTATTGTGCACAACCTTGAATGTGTTAATCAAAGAGGTAACTGTACTGTAAATAAACCCATGCTAGGTAAATATTTCTCTGAACAGCCCTTGATAAATAATAAAATAATTCAATTAAGACCAGAAGTGATATTCCAATTTCACAAACAAATCTTTTGTTTAAAGTTTTGGCCTTGGGAACAATCTGGAAAACCAAACAAATACCTGCATGTGTCTATAAATCTACATATATTTGTACAAGCTAATTGTTTACCTATTAAAATATCTCAATTTAGGATAAAATGTGTCAGAATAGTTAAAATACATAGTGTGGTGTGAAAAAACATAGTGTAAACAAGTCGCATTTTTTTTACACAATTTAGACACATATCTTAACCAGCAGTGGATGACAAGTTGCTTAGCAACATTTTAATTAACTGGATCAAAGTTCCTAATTTCACATTTTGTTAAAAACTGAGTATAAAAAAAACTAAAGTGGATTGCGTTTAAAAAATTATCTGATATTTGCTAAAAGCCCTTTCAGTTTTAGGTAGATGTTATTTTGTTGGTTTGTGCCTAATGCTAACCTAAGTAGTTGGAGTGTAGTCCAACCAGCAAAAGTGGCCAACTTCACCCCACGGTTTTTGAGCTTCAAAAGTTTAAACCTAAAAAGTCCCAAAACTTTACACCTGTTTTAGTACAGTACACCACACAAATTACTCAAATGCAAATCTAACACAGTGTCACACCATGTCCACATGGTGTTCATATCATGCCAACTCTGTGCTTGCCATAATGTCACGCAGTTTTTGCTTAAATCTTTATTGTTCAGGATTTTTCTTTTCACTTTTACACACATAATCAATGACGTATGTTTACACTTGATACCAATAAATAAATTCAAAATGAACTTAAATAGATGAAAAAAAAAAAAAGATTACAGCACTGTGTCAATATGTTGTGTACATAGTGTTGACACTTGTTGTTCATCCTGTTATTTGTAATTTTCACGTATTTTATGGGTTGTAAGCTCTGAGTGCAATTGTAATTGTAGATTTTGAGGTATTTTTTAAGTTTGAAGGACGTGGAGTTCAAAGTCCCTAAATGTGACGGCAGTGCCGGTGACCAGGGTCTGAAGTTTGTGGCGGGTGGTGGGGCCTCCTCACAGTTTTAAGTTTTTAATATTGGTGTTATGGCCATCCTCTATTCACTAGCTGCTATTATCCTCTATGCCTTTTTCGATGACATCTACAGAAAATAGAATGGTACAAAAGTTGCTGTAAAGTAGAAATGTTTCATACATATACGTAACATTTGTGTTGACAGACTGGAGTTTCCTACGACCTGGAGATCTGAGCTAGCAGGCTGCTCTAGATTGATTGTTTTATGGCGTTCTGTTATAGTCCTGTATCTTGTCTTTGTTGATGCCCAGATATGATAATGATTGTCATATGATAATCTGTGAAATAACTCTAAATGCGGCCTGAAAAAAAAAAACAATCTACAAAACAAAATGTTATAGTTCTCATTTTCATGGCTTTTTTAAAACGCCACACAAAATGACATCACATAAACAGTTACAGTACATACCACAAGTTCTATGGATAGAAAACCGATACATGCTGTTTTCACAAATTGACAGATTCTTCGTTTCACAAGTGTGGACCCAGCCATTGAGTAAGGGTGATAAATAAAATTATTGTCTGAAGGGAGATTCTAATGTCTTCACACATCTAAATCATATTCGATAAGAGTGGGTAAGGAGATATCCTAGTCTTCACACACTCTCGCCTTTCTGAGAATAGGTCATTGGGTTTTGTAATGTCTTTACAACGTCTTGTCTTGACAGACAGAACGTGAAGGGAGATTGCAGTGTCTGTAAATCTCTTGTCCTTGTTCAGCGTGGATGGAGGGATATAGTGTGTTCACACTTCTTGTCTATGTTGACAGTGGGTGATAGGAGATTCTTGTCTTCACATCTATAATCTTTGACCGAGACTGGGTGACCAGAGATCCTAAGGCCTTCACACCATCTTTTCTGCAGTGTGTACCAGGAGATTCTAATATCTTTAGACACTATTGCCTTTGATAGAGTGGCTATCTGGATATTATAATGTCTAAACAAACTCTCGTTTTTTTTTCTTGGCTGAAATTAGGTGATCATTATGTCTTTACATCATTCTCGAGTATTTGCTGAAGCGGTAGACGTGATATTATAACGTCTTCACACCCCTGTGTCTTTGTTGGGAGTGGTAAACGGAAGAATTTAATGTCTTCACACCCAATTGTCTTTTCGGAGAGTAGGTGAGTGGAGATTATTATGTCTTCACACCCACTTGTCCTTGCTGAAAGTGGGAGGCGTTATATGCCAAATTCGCCTCACCCTCTCGTATTTGCTGACAATGGGTGACAGAAGATTGTAATCTCTTCCCACCCTCTTGTCTTTGCTAAGAGTGGGTTCTGGGAGATTCCAATGTCTTCACGCCATTTTCTATTTGAGAGTGAGTTATGGGAGATTCCAATTTCTCAATACAATATTGTCTTTTTTTTAAAGTGGCTAACCGGAGATTCTAATGCCTTCGTCCTCGATTTTTTTTTCTTCAGATTGGCTCATAGGATATTGTAACGTCTTTACATCCTCGTGTATATTAAGCTGAGTGTGGATGACGAGATGTTCTAATGTCTTTATATTCTCTTCTCTAAGCTGAGTGTGGGTGACGAGATATTCTAATGTATTTACATCCTCTTCTGTAAGCTGAGAGTGGGTGACGAGAGATTCTAATGTATTTACATCCTCGTATCTATGATGAGAGTGGGTGACGAGACATTATAATGTATTTACATCATCTTCTGTAAACTGAGAGTGGGTGACGAGATATTCTAATGTATTTACACCCTCTTCGCTATGCTGAGATTGGGTCATGACATATCCATATATATATATCCTCTTCCATAAGATCAGTGTAGGTGATGATATATTCTAATGTCTTTACACCCTCTTCTCTAAGATGATAGTGGGTCATGGGGTATTCTAAATATTAACATCTCTTCTCTAAGCTAATAGGGGGTAAAGGGATATCTTATTGTCTATATCCTCTTCTTAAAGGTGAGTGTGGGTGACGAGAGATTCTTATGTCTTCCCACTGTCCTATTTTTGCTGATAGAGAGTTTCTGATGTTTTTACACCCTTTTTTTTATGTGAGTCGGTGACGGGAGATTCTATTGTTCTTACACCCTCGGGTCTTTTCACAGAATCTGTGACTGTAGACCCTTCTGGGATTAGGGTGGATGGCGGGAGATTTAGTATCTCCACACTCACATCTTTGTCGGGTGTTGTATAAACTTATCCTTTTCTAGCCATGACATAAGTGAAATACCATTAAGCACGGTGTCAAGCACCAACGAATGAATCTATTAATTATCCCATCAATGCAGTCCTAGGCATAGAGTCCGCCTCCATCTGTTAACAAGAATAACATTCGTATGGATGAGCAGTCCTAGGCATAGAGTCCGCCTCCATCTGTTAACAGGAATAACATTCGTATGGATGAGCAGTCCTAGACATAGAGTCCGCCTCCATCTGTTAACAGGAATAACATTCGTATGGATGAGAACTTCTTACTAGATTGGTCCCAACGCGTCAATCTTAGACAAACATCAAGTAAATCTTATCAAATTTAATGACACACATGATAAATCATATTCGTTTTGATGATGACTTGTCTAGAATGAGATTAAAGCGTCATAACCAATTGATTAAGAAGTTGTCATTCATTCTTCAGCTTCTAAATTTAGATCAGTTCACCTTATACATATTAATACTATGAATATACATGGACAATCTACAAGGGACTATACATGTAGTTCCCTTCACCGGGTTGACACCCTAATATGAGTGGAATAACGCCCAGGGTGTTGAACCGTAGCTAGAATAAACCACCTAAACGTGTTCACAACTTAAGTTTAACTTTGGAAATAAATAGGTTCGGAAGTTTGACCAAACGTTCATTATATCCGTTAACTACAAGTTTCCAGCTCGAGTAAGCCAATTTACATAACTCTGCCAGTAAACGTGACGAAAATTTTAGAAAAAAATATTTGAATAGCTTCGGAAGTCATATCAAACTTCACTATATAAATGTAATTGCATTGCTCCAGTGGGTCGTCAAATTTGTGAAGCTGTTTCATCTGTAGCCTATAGGCCGATAGAAGGCCTATTGTGAAATCAGAAATTAATCTCAGACTGGAATGAGTGCAGTGTTTAGTTGTCTTTGAGGCTGGGTACAAAAATCATCTGAGAAAGATTTCGCATAATGACAACCTATTTGTTTACAAATATTTACGACAAAAAATTAAATACGGTATAAAACTACTGAAAATTTTCTACCTGACATAATTATGCAACATCGCACACTTTTTTTATTATTCCAATATTCGATTTAATCTTGCATGTATACAATTTCATCCAAAGTCTCCTCACAGGTGACACGTCTCACAGTTATTATAAAGGATCGATGTGTGTTTAATAGTTCTTACGAGCTTGTATGGAGTCCATCAAGCCATGTTTAATACCAACAAAATTCGTTTCAAGCCTCTAACTTAATTTTGAATATGTTAATGATATCATTCTTATAGTTTGTTTTGTGGGTTGAGATAACGTCTATTTTAAATATCGTGGTAAAGTCACTCAATTTAAATCTTATATGTAATCTTAGTAGGTATCGTATAGATGTCTTTCTTTCATTTCATGTATTTAACCAAATAATACAATACAATAATAAATTATAACTGGTATTATTTATGAGAAAGAGTAACAGATATTAAATATTTTAAATGTATGTATTGAATGAGTGATTGCTTTATAATCCGTGTTGTTAATAATAATTTTTATGATAATAAAAAAATGATATACCGATGTACTTGGCGGAAACAAAAACCCAGGGATCTTATTTTATCCCATATGTGCGAAGAAAAAGAAACCGGTGAGAAAGGATTGAATTCTAACGATGTAATAATTCTTTGGAAATATAGCTCTCTTGATTCCCTCGAAAAAATAGCTGATATCAATAAATTATTAATAATGCCTGCCATAGCAGTGTTCATTGAATGTATCCAGGATTGATTGGCTGGTATTGTTAGTTTGTCAGATTGTTTACTGATAATGCCCAGAGGCCATTCAATCTATAACTGCATCTTTATCATTTATTTTTTAATTGAATGATATATACTGCCCTTGTCAACTGATATACTTGAGTTATCTCTCAGGAATCTGCCCATTTTACAGCCACGTAACCACCGGGGCGCTTTTGTCAATGAGAGATGATATAGGTTAACATCATTTCTTCGCCTGTAATAACATCCATGTGTTGTTTTTGTTTTGAACATTGTCCAGTTGCCATGGCTATGAAGCTCATACAGGCGGTGTTTCAATGACAAGTCATCTTAGATAATTGGTATCCATTTATAACCAAACTTCTTTTCAGCATTTCCTCAATAAGTGAGCAGTCGAAGTGGTTGACACCGAAGCCTTTCACAGCAGGATCATTTTCGCTTTGAGCTAAGAGTGATGCAAATGAAAAAACAACGACTGCCTCCTACAATAAGGGCGTTGGCAAAACACATCTATTCTGCGATTCATTTTGCCATTGGCAAATCCTGCTAAATCTTTATTTATGGCGGATAGTGATAGTGACATAGTAGAAGGAGCTCTTGGTGTTTTTAAACAGTACATTATATGTGTTGTGTTCTGGATGAACTTTAGCAGACAGGTAGCTTTGTGATTGTGACGTTGGTGAGTTGGAACATTTCAATAACCGTTATTAATTCTCTGTGAGAGTAATTTGTGCAAAAACAATTAAACTGCATCAACTTTAAAATGTCTGAAGGTGCTAACAACAACAACATGCATACTGATAGTCAACAGGGGCAATACGCAGCTCAACCGGTTTTAGCTCAACCCAGTCCACCCATGTCTCAGGTGTTGAATAATGCACATCAAGTATTACAAGGCTATCCGCCCCCGCCAGGCTATCCAGGTTATAATAACGGCACCCCGGAGCAGCATAGAACTACTGCAGTGATAGTAGAATTATGTCGTAAAGTAGACAGCATGAACGACAAACTTAGCCATTTGGACAACATAAGCCATGCACTTTCTGAATTGTCATTCCGGGTTCAATCATTTGACGATCGGTTAAATTCTGTGTGTGACAGGTCATGTAGAATTGAGTCATCGGTGTCGGAGCTGAAAATCGAAAACACTCGAATGAAGGAGGATATCGAGGATCTGGCTATGCGATCGATGCGAGATAACCTCCTCTTCTTCGGGATACCAGAGACAGATAACGAAAATTGCACAGAAGTCGTCCTTGAATTTATAGAAAATAAAATGAGTGTAGAAGGAGCTAAACAAGACATTAAACTCGATCGAGCTCACAGGATTGGTAGAAAGAACATGGGGAAACATAGGCCACTTGTTGCAAAGTTTAATTATTACCCAGACCGCGAGAAAGTACGTATGTCTAAAACCAAACTGAGAGAAACCACCTTTGGAGTCAGTGAGCAACTGCCAAGAAATGTTTACCTTGCAAGGAAGCGAATGTCTGGTGAATACAAGAATGCCAGGGAGGCTGGGAAACATGTATATTGGAGAGGAACCAGCTTATATGTGGATGGCCGGCGAATGGAGTCGACATACGATTTTCACCCACAAGAGCCTCCTACTGTTATGAACACAGCCGATGACAGACGTAAACAAAAACATCACATGACCCGCTAGGTAAGCGGTGAGACTGAACTAAAAATCGTTGCTTGGAATATCGGGGGTTTAACGGACGATATGAAAAGTGATCGTGTTTTTTGTGACTATATAAAGGACTTTAACATTATTATTCTAACGGAGACGTGGACTTCGAAAACTAGTAATATTGATTTAAGTGGATACAAACAATTTCATACATTTAATAAATATAAACATAAACGGGCACGCCGAAAAAGTGGAGGAATAATTGTGTATTACAAGAATGAGCTTTCAAAGGGTATATCTTTAATTAAAAAGGACCAATTTAAAATCTGGTTTAAACTGAGTAAGAATGTGTTTAATATTTCGGATGATGTTTATATATGTGCGTGCTATTTACCACCCGCAAATTCACCTGTATATAATATTCAGCCAACAGATATTTTTCAAGTGCTACAATGTGATATAGATACATATAGTAATAGGGGCACCGTTTTAATGACAGGAGATATTAATGCACGAACTGGACAACAAACAGACTTTATTGAAAATGACAAGCCTCTGCCTTTTGAAGATTATCGAACTTATATTGTTGATACTAATTTACCCCGTTCAAATAAAGACAATATTGTAAATGCTTTTGGGAAAAATCTGCTTGATATATGTAAAACCACAGGATTAAGAATTGCTAACGGTCGTTTGGATAAAGATAAAGGTATTGGGGATTTTACCTATATAGGCCCTACTGGAAGAAGTCTTATTGATTATTTACTTATTAAAGAAGAAAATTTTGATCTGGTTAAAACATTTTGTATTGGTGAGCTTACGGAGTATTCTGATCATGTACCTATACTATTTTCTCTTACATGTGAATGTTTTGATTCAAAGTTAATATTAAATACAATCAGTATTGAGAGTATGAAATGGGATGAGAAAGCTGCTGATGCATTTAAAACTGAGGTTGTTAAGAATGAGGATAGGTTGAGAGAGATAGTTGATCTATTAGATGAGGAAAATGTACTTAATGAAATTGTGGAAAAATTTTCTGATGTGTTAAAAGATATTGCATCGCCATTTTTTTACAAGACAAGAACGGTCAATGCTGGGCAGTGTAAATTTGTGCACACTAACAAGCCTAACAATGATTGGTTCAAAGATGAATGTTATAGGACCAAATTAAACTATATAAACGCTTTAAAACAATATAATAAATCATTTAGCGACTCTGATCGCATTACTCTTTATCAATACAAAAAAATATATAAGAAAACGTGTAGAAGGTTTAAAATTAAGTACAAAAGGGACAAAGCACAACAGCTTGTTAAATTAAGAAAAAGTAACCCTAAATTGTTTTGGAAGCATTTTAAGCCCACAAAGAGAGAAAATAGAAGCGTAAATATTTCAATAGATAGCTTTTATGATTATTTCAAGGCTCTGTATACAGATATTGGTAATGACACTGTGCATGTTGATCTGAACAATGAAAATGTAGAATGTGATTATTATGAATTAAATGTACCTATAAATGAGACAGAGGTTAGAAATGCTATTAAAAGCCTTAAGTGTAACAAAGCGCATGGCAATGATTTTTTGTTGAACGAATTTTTTAAAAGTTGTATTGATATTTTGTCTCCTATGTTAACAAAGCTATTTAACTATATTTTCGAAAGCGGTACTTTTCCATCTTCTTGGACAGAAGGGATACTTATCCCAATTTATAAGAAAGGGGACCCAGATGAACCTTCTAACTATAGGGGAATTACCCTTACCAGTTGTTTTTCTAAACTGTATACCACTGTTCTTAATAGTCGCCTTATCAACTGGGAAAAAGAAAACGAGAAAATAACGGATGTACAATATGGTTTTAGAGAAGGGTCCAGTACTACCGATGCTGTTTTTTGTCTTTATAACATTGTTTCTAGCTATTTATTAGAAAAAAAGAAAGTATATGCAGCGTTTGTTGATTTTGAAAAAGCATTCGACTGTATTGATAGGCGAGCGCTGTGGTACAAACTAATTAAACTCGGTATAAGAGGTCAAATGCTAAAAGCAATACAAGCATTGTATTTATCTGTAAAATCATGTGTGAAAAATTTTGGAAATCAAAGTGATTTTTTTGAATGTCATTACGGTGTACGACAAGGAGAAGTCCTATCCCCTGTCCTATTTTCCATGTTTATCAACGATTTGGAGCAATATTTACTTAGCAACACAACAAATAACGTGAACTTGAATGATTTATCTATATATTTGCTTTTATTTGCGGACGACATTGTTATTTTATCTGAAACTGACATAGGGTTGCAGAACAGTTTAGATGTTTTGTACGAATATTGTTTACAATGGGGATTAAGGGTGAACAAAGATAAAACTAAAATAATGGTCTTTAGAAATGGGGGAGATTGAAAGAAAACGAAAAATGGTTTTATGATAGTGTTTTGCTAGAGGCAATTTAATTAATTAGGTGTTGTTGTGTCCTCGAATTGTAATTTTTTTAAGCCCAGAAAATCCTATCCGATAAAGGTATAAAAGCTGTATACCTCTTGCTTAGTAAATTAAGGGGACATTGTATTAAGGTATCTACAGCATGTGAGCTTTAAGATTCTTTTGTTGGCGGATTTACTATATGTATGGTTGTGAAGTATGGGGACTGCACAAAGCTACTTTTATTGAAAGAATCCATCTAAAACATTTTAAACAACTTTTAAATGTAGGCTACACTCTTCCAAAACTTATGCTCCTGTTTATAGTGAAGGCGGAATTAAAGAAGCCCACAGTTATTTCAAAGATTAGAAAGCATTTTAAAACTTTTTTTGAAACTATCTTGTTGTGAACATTTTTATTTTGAAAAATATATTTTCCAGTTTGTTAACGAAATGTAATAACAAATTCAATTGGCTATCTCAAGTTAGAGACAGTCTTAACAAATTTGGTTTTGGTGAAATTTGGTTATTTCCAAATAGTGTGAATATTAACTCGTTTATTAATATATTCAAACAAAGTATGGTTGATACTTTTGCTCAAAAAGTAATCAGAGAATATGAATCTCTTAAGTTATTATTGTATAGGAATCTGAAAGACGACTTTCAATTTTCATTTTTTTAGATAAGGTTATAAACTATAAGCACAGCTAGAACGGCCTTGGTCCGATTTAGAACATCATCACATAATCTAAGAATTGAAACAGGTAGACAAGGTAGTAACATAGTAGCAAGGCAAGAAATAATATGTTTAGGTTGTTCATTAGGATGTGTAGATGAATATCATGTTATTATGGTTTGTCCATTATACAACGAACTACGAACAGGATTAATCAAACCGTACTTTTGGAAAAAAACAAGCATGTTCAAAGTGGTTCAATTAATGACATTTAACTCTACGACCATGTTAAGAAAAACTGCTCGTTTTTGTATGAAGCACTTGAACTACGAAAAGGTGAACAATTTGTCTCTTTTGAGTCTCAGGCATTTTATATTGTACATAATATACTCCTTTGGCGATTATTGCTTTGGTTTTACTAGTAAATCAAGTAAACGCTTTGACATTATTCCTTGTCTGATTTAAAATATATTAATGCATGCTACTTCCATTTTTACCTTCGAATGATTTGCTTTTTCTCCCCTTTTAAAGTTTTAACTCTTTTCCTTTTTTGCAACCACAATGATCATATATTTTGCTTTCTTTACACTTCGAGACATCCCGTCAACCTCTTGACTTTTGTATTTTGTGCATTTATATATATACGCTCCGGTAAAAGTGAACAGTTTTCAAAACAATTCTTACATGATTGACAGAGAACTAGTCCATTTAGTTAGTGTCACAACAACAATAAGAAAAAGTTCGCGCTGCGAGACATACCACGTGGTCTGAAACAAATACGAATCCTGTGGCTGGAGGCTTTGAGGCATATATTATTTACACATGCCTTAAAGCCATGACATTTGTGCTGTGTGCATTTATAATCTCGCTTTTTAAGAAAACCACGGGAAAATAGAAAATTCCGGTTCTGTCGTGACTTGCGTATTATCATCAGGTATGTACAGTCCATTTTTCTGAACAATCTCTGCATTATTGACAGATAAATAGATCCACACGGTAAAATTGAAAATTCCCGTTTGTTCGTGACTTGCGTATTATC
>JAVFBY010044348.1:0-12951 GCA_034781015.1 Tonicella lineata
GGGCCCAGTGTTCCTGATCCCAAAAAGGGGATTTAATCTGTAAAACCTATTTGTTTTTTTAATCATATATATAAGAGCATATGTCAATTGACTGATGCTGATACAGGGGGATTATATAGATTAGTATATAATACATTAAATAAAGCCATTGTTCGAATAATTACAAGTAGATATCAAAACACGATTTAATCCTTAAAATGTATTGTTTTTTAATCATGTATATATGAGCATATATCACTGAACTGACCCGAGAACAGAGGGATTATTTAGATTAGCAGGCAATAAGACAACAAAGCCGCAGTATAACTGTATACAAGTAGATACCAAAAAGACGATTACATGGGTAAAGTATGTGGGTATTAAATTGTAATTGAGCATATGTCACTAGCTGGATGGATTATTAGAAGAAGGGTGCCTTAGATTAGTAAGAGAATAGATCAAACAAGGTAATTGTATGACTGTTTATAGCAACATTTCAGAAAGATGATTTAATCCGTAAAATCTGAACTGATATTGTTTTTTAATCATGTATATATCACTGATTCGTGAGTAGAGGGGTTATTAAGATTAGCAGGGGAAAAGCCAACAAAGCCATTGCATTGAAGAGAAAACAAAAAGAAGATTTAATCTCCAGAGTCTATTGTTTTGTAATTCTAGTTGAGCATATATATGTCACTAGGTCGACTACTTCTGGTAGAGACGGACTATAAACAGTACTAGGGAATGTTTATAACTAGATATTTATTTAAAAAACAAAACAAGTCTATTGTTTTGTAATTGAGCATATATCACTGGACAGATTCGTTTAAACAGTGAAGTTATTAAATCAGCACCATTGTTCAAATGTTAATACATCTGAATTGTAATCTTAACGACCCAGTGTCTTGTAACGGTGCCCTTCTTTTCCAGGGGATTCGTGCGTGACGTCACTATATATATATAGGCCCTATATATACTTCTGTGTTCTATGCTCTTTTGGGGTATGTCAAAGGTGAATAAAACACAATTTAAACTAAAAATGCTGTCACTAAGTTATAACTAATTCTATGTCCGAATCCCGGACAAGAAAAAATATATGAAAAGTTTAATCTCTTGCCTAATGCAGGGACACATTGGTCGAATTTTATCCGCTTTTTTCCTCCGAGGATTCGGGGCGAAATGCGCTCGCGGCGTAACTTTGGGACACACACGAGGCGAATTTATCCAGCGGATCTGACTTATTAATCAGATGATTACACAGCTCGGATGAATTTAAAGTAATGTTTGAAAAGGCATGTGACTATTACAACTCAAGTGACAAGCTTAAGCTGTGTGATTGGTCAATTGCCTAAAACAATTAGTTTCGCTGTCGCCGTTGAGTGCACACGGGGCGTATATTCCCGTCGATGGAGCAACCTTATCCAACATGTCAGATACAAGTGAAATGTTCGGTTGCAAAAGGCGCCGCCGCCGTTTGGGACACACAAGAGAATTTCTTAGCGGAAAAAATGCGGCCGGAGAAAAAAATTCGCCTCGTGTGTCCCTGCCTTTAAACACAGATAATGACGTAACCCATATTACTGAATTCAGTGAATTGGTAGCAAAATGTTTCCTAAATGAGTTATTAAAGCAGATCTATCAATGTTAATAAGCACAATAATAAATATTATAATAAAGATGATATAATTATTCAAATAATGTTTTTAAATCAGGTATTCTGGAGCATAACGTGTCGCTTCTGTTTCTTGCATTGAAAACAACTGGAAAAGGGTATAGAAGGAAGAATCTTCCTCTCCTATAATACAATACAATTATTATTATATGTATATAATTGTCATATGCCAAGCAAGTATTTTTGAATAACCTAATTCTAAATGTTATCAATCTTAGTTTACATTATATATGTCGGCCATGACATCATGTTTCTGTATTTTGTCTTGATCAGCTTTGTATTAGCTGAACAGAATAAAAATTGTATAACATCTGACGAAACTGTGCACAGTTCAAAGCTATATCAATATTTATATAGCCTATTGTCATAATCCGCTGGAGGGATTATCGGCCGGCATGATTTTAACGGTAGATTGATAAATACAGAATCGGTACAACACCGAACTTGATCTCTATCCCGTTGTTAGTGTATAATATCAACATGTCAGTCAAGCTGTATAAACTGACAATAGCTGTCATATGTTGTTGTAAATGTCACACAGCTTGCCACGGACACCTGTCAGGAATTTATAGCTGTCTGATCTCGTATAGGCATATAAGGAGAGACATGGAATTCTTCTCTGAGAGGTGTCCCGTAATTGAATTATATGAAACAACGTTAAATAATTGCCACTGACTAGCTGGAAGTGACCATAGAAACCAAACTGTTACTCTATAAATGTTTAATAAAGGTACTTTAAGAATGTAACTGGAATAATTACTTAGGTGGACAAATCAGTTTCTCCGCAGCCGTGTGTGCATATAGGTCAGGAGAACGAGTCAGCCTTCTGCTATTTTTTTTATCTCCATATAGTGGAATTTTTAATTGTCTTTTCGGAGTCGGGCAGGGCGGAGTCGATGTGGTCGGAGTACAGATGGTCGGAGTACAGATGATCGGATCCGGGGTGGTCGGAGTCGAGTGGTCGGAGTCGAGGTGGTCGGAGTCTGAGTCGAGGTGATCGGAGTCGGTTTGGTCGGAGTCCAGTGGTCGGAATCGGTGTGGTCGGAGTAGAGGTGGTATCTGGAATACTCGCCAGTGCCGTAAAAAAAATGCAGAAATAAATAAAATAAAATAAATAAAAAATAAGTAATAATGAATTTATCCAGAAGCACTTTCAAGAAAGAGAACAAAAACTTGTTACGTCTTTTTTCTTCCACACATGCAGCACAGTGTTTAAAGTCGATTGAATATCTCATGGCAGTTAAAGGTTATAAGACGTTTATTGTATTCCGTAATGCTGGATTATTGGATTAACATTCTAGGAGGATTAAGCCAGCACTCTAATTAATTTCACACTGCAAACGTATTTACTCGTTTAAATCCGCTTTATTTACGAGGCGACATTTTGGACATGCATATTTATTCAAATATTGTTTCAGGTTTAAACCATTCGATATGTCAAATACATAGATTTATAGATAATAGACTGCATGAACTATTTATAACTGTAACCATCTCCAGGGAGTTATATAACGTAATAAATATTAATTGCCGATACTGTGGGAAAATCCCGATAAAAAAATCTTAACTAATTCTCGCCCGCGTTTACATTTTTTATGATCGGCATTTTCCACAGTGTCGACATTTAAAGCCATGAAGTATATACATGTATCTAATAATGTATCTAAGAATAAGCATATTACTTAAAATTTTAGGATTTTTTTGTAGTTTGCTTTAGTCAGAAAACACAATTTTATTGATTTCTAATTTTAAATATCTAAATAACCTTTTCAAAGTTATTCGCTATAAAGATAAATATTACTTGTTTCTACTTTTAATAACGCCTCATCGTATACGAGACTATCGTATTATGTTACTGTCTCCCGGTAAAATAAAATAAACTTATTTTAAACAATGTGTCACGGTGTTGAATGCAAATAAAATGATACCAGACACTAACTTGCAGATCATATGTAACTTGCAGAACGTATGTTTGTTTTAACTGCTTTGGTATATGAGTGTGTGGCTTGTATCTATTACAATTACAAAAACTATAAACTGCACATATAACAATCATGGAAAGGGCACGCTTTAATGTAATATAATATATCATTTGTGTAATTACATGGGATGTGGGCAGCAAATACACGGAGCTTCAGAGATAAAATATCAATTAGTTTCTAAATTTAGGCTTATTGGCTCAGGTTGTTCAGATTTACCCACTCAAAAGTTAAAATCTACTTCAGTATAAACAAAATAATTAATAATAAAAAAATCTGACTGAATAATAAGACATAAAAAATGAATCAAATCATCATGCTGGGGGATGCGTTAATATAGGCATTGCTTGATCGCAAATCCCTTTCTGTATCAGAAAATATATATTGTTCAAACCAAAACAGAATGAGTAATAGACACAAAATTAAATAGGGCCTATTGTTCGAGTTTTATCAAAGATCACCTGAATTTTCTTCTCCTTTGATTATAATATATAACAAATGACAATATAATACATAGTTTCCAGAAAACAGCAAATATAAAACGTGTACGTATAGTAGTTGACTACAATACGTTGATAAAGCCCGTACAGATTAGTGTAGACGTATCGTATTGGTGATGTCTATAGAATTTCCACTTTCTTCAAATGGTCTCAAAAGGGTCCGATCACTATTTTGGAAATGAAGCATAAATACACGCTGCCTGCCATAGACAACCATTTGCACGCATGCATATAGCCTTTATGCAAACTCTAAATAAAACAAACTTCGATTGTTGCTCTCGTTTTTTTTAAAAATGTCAGTCGATTTTTTTTATAGTCAAATGTGTGTTTTAGACGGTGTGTTGTTTAGCCTTTTCTGTAATTGTCCTTTGTTGTTTTTTTTTAGACAGCGTGGAATGTACGGTACAAAATGTCGGGAGAAGACTATATAGGTTACGTTCCGAAAACAACTTTAACTCCTGTATAGACTTGTTTGTGATGTTTTCCTTGCCAACGACAATTGTTTTGCTACAGATACAAGTTGATGTGACTTCTTTGAAAACAATTGCACGTCAAAACATGTTTTACATTGGAACATCGGCTCAGTCCCTTACCCATCTGTTACGATTATGGAACTGGTTTGTGTTGCCACGGTATTGTGTCACCGTGCCATGTTACTTGTCTTTTATTAAGCGCAGTCCGGCATATGAAAAGATAGAGAAATATGGTCTAGATGGTTGAAGCATTGTTTATTAATCTTACACGCTGTGAACTGTTCACGAAGGCGTGACAAACGAAGCCAAATGACAGGAGCGGGTTGAAAACTTGAAACAGGCCGCGCACATATTCCGATGTCTTTTTGTCACCTTCTGCGATTTGTCGTTACTATACAGGGAGTTTTAACACATGTTTGTGTCTTTTATTTTTTTTTCATTTAATTTCACTAAGGAGGCCATTTCGTCTTTGTGCTGGATACCAGCAACAGATGTTTGGTTTCAGTTATCGCCAGTCAGGCAGCAAGTCTCATTTACAGTTATCCCCCTTTACATGCACAACTGTAGTCCTATATTATAACATATGGCTTGAGAGCATTAAAACCACTTGATTTGCATTGAATCACACTTTAACCGGAAATTTGGCGGAAAACTAATTTCATGCACAAAAGTACATTGTTTGCTTTCAGTTGTCGAGCCGTAACAAACATTTAGCCAATCGTTGTACCATCCGAGATTTGATTTATAAAAAATAAATAGATTAAGGAAGTTGGGCATTCCGTGGTGGTTTATGCACAACAAGTGTAACAACTGCCCAGATTGTCATGGCATTAACAGCCATACAAAGAATAGCGTTCCTGAATTGAAAATTAATTCTACAAAACAAGACGTTTAATATTCATACAATTGACGATGGACTAAATGTATCCGCATTTTGTAAATTGATTCTACAATGGATCGACGTCATATACAACATTGGAAATTGATTCCATTCTAAATTACCGTAGGCCTATCTTCAATATTGATTATTTTTCATTTTATGTTTATTCACCATCATTTTTTTTTCTTTTTACAAACGTTGAGACAGCAATGCTAAAGGTGGCGGGAATAACCTCTTCTATTGAATAAATACCTCTGGATAAGCAATATTTCAGTAATGCGAATCGTTTAATATAACAGGAGTACATTTATAAACCAAGTCACTCAGCCACTCTTTTCCAGATTTTTTACAGTATATGCATGGACCTTGCACTACACCAAAGAAATAAATCAAGAATATAATTCAACATCGAAAAAAATGTAACCATATATTTTGGTGTTTGATTTTAGTTTCTAGATCTTTGTGTTTGTTTGTAATAATAAACTACCGGCGACTTGGTACTTAAATACCTGGAGTGCTATGATATAGTTTAAGGGTCAATGCGGGCAATATATGTTGCAATAAACCACTGCTATGTTGTTAATGCTATCAAGATGTGAGTTTATATTATCCACGGTTGTAAATCCACTCTTGGTAACAAAATATTAGCATGTGGACGTTCGTATCTAAGCCTATAATTATTTGCTCCGCGATGCTGGATCAAGAAACGTGTCGGAAAACGAGTTCAGCGCGTGGACAAAGGCTATAGGTGCTGATGAATATTCACAACTACCTTGTCCAGGTCGACCAATCAGAGTACTCCAAATTCTAGGTCAGACTGACTGCGGTATAAAAGCCACGTAAAGCCCACGTAGAAGGCATATCGTTGTTAACAGCTGACTTAAACATCCACAATAACTGTGTGTGCCAGATTTGAGCTGCTTTCATTTGAGACTCTATTGGATTTACCATTTATTATGACTCTTACCGACTTGATTAACACAGAAGAAATGGGCAACCACAAAGAGTAAGTATTTCAAGTTTATGTTTTACATTTGACTGCTGTCTGCTTGAGACATGAAACAAGCACACCAACTTAACAAAGACAGCTTGCATCAGCTGCGGTGAGACTGTGGATTTTATCAAGCAATACTTCTTGCAGTCATATCTTACAGTTTTAGCAGATTTTTATATCATGTATGTGTGATATTTTGTTAAATTTTGCCATTTTGGCACTTGAAGAATCCGATGTCTTTGTCTATGGTAACCGCCAACGTACATGTATGTTGTACCAGGTGACCCTATCTAGGTTAGGTTATATAGACGTTATGTATATGAACGTCCTATCTTCCAGCCTGTTAAGTGCCACGCGGTTCAGTCACGCGCTTCCACGAGACTTAGCCACATGAGTTAACTGGAACACTCGTGCATGTCACTGGATTCTCTTAACATACTTATGTGAAATGAAATCAAATTTTAATTCGCAATATTTTTTTACTTTAAACTTTAAATTAAATACCCCCACAAACAATGCTTATTAAATCTTTATAAAATATCTTTATGTAATCGATACAGATTTATGCAAGGAAATATTTGCATAAGGAAAAAACTTATCTTCTAGTATGTAAATTTCCAAAAAGGCAATAGAATTGTGCTTAGATAGTGGGAAGGAAATGCCGTACCATTGGCGAATGAAAACGGAAATTAATGGGCTTCTTCCGCTTTTATGAGGGAAATTGTTTTTATTATTCAAAAAGGCTAAAAGCTTATTTAAAATTGGGCTTTCACGCGAATAAAATGACAGCATAAGATTGTCGGCTGGTACGGAATGGCTCCTGGCTATGTTATAGGGTTGACCTCATTCTCGATACAAACAACGTTACTTAGTACACAGCGCGTGACTCAACCCAAACGGGGAATCACCAACTATATACCGTCATCCTAACAGTCTGGGGAGATGAGTCATGGGTTTTAGTCATGCTGGCAGCCACTGACGGCATCTCGCCTGACCACTCGCTACTCCACCCCACATGTAAACATTGGGATCTAACAGAATGGTCATTTTCTTATTTTACAGTTCCACCAGCATGAGTATAGGGACAGCAGTGAGAGAAACCTTAGCCCAGGCCAAAGGGGAGGGCCGAGTCACCTGCGGACTATTCGAATCTGTCAAATTGCTAGAAAGGTATGTAATATAATTTTTCTCAAATTTTAATAACTTATTTGTTTCTGCAAAATTTTTCTTTTATTTCAATTTTGTTTAGTTTCAAATGTTAAGTGGCGTTTCACATCTACCCAATACTATCAACGGCTTTCCTAAATAACATAGATGTTATATGTTTTTATACAACGCCATATCAAACTTATCATATAATATATATTTCTTTCTGTTATCTTCAGTGGTGAGGACAATATACTTGTATGCCTGTTACCGACTGAAGCCAACACGGCCGATGTGACAGTCCATATACAGCATACATTGATAGAGGCGTTTTGTTGGGAAAACGACATCAGACTGTTAAAGGTAAGCATCCACCAATCTACATATTGTTTTTTGTTTAATTGTTGCATTTAAAAAGTTGGGGTGAATCATTTTTTTTTTTTTAGCTTCCCCTTGGCTATGTACGCACTATATGATTTTGTCGTTATGCAGTACAGTGTTTATTTTAAAGAAATACCGTCATCCTAAATCATGTTTTATCAACAAATTTTTGTTTCAACGGTTTTACGTAGTATTAAAGTAAGTTAATAAAAACAATACCATTAAAATAAAGATATCTAATGGACATTTGGTTTGCACGAGACCAAAGTAATTTCGACTTAGCCTACATGCCTGATGCTGTGGATGGAATCAACGAAAACCTATAACTTCTGTTTCTCGTTAAAAATCGGTTTTAATTATGTGATTTTGTAATAGCACAAACTATGGAGTAAAATATATCGATTGTTGCATAAGATTTTGAAATAATCTAGGGGCAGTATAATCTGCACTTTGCCAGAACATACATGATCTGTTCGCCTTATGATAATATATTAGGGCGGTTGACATACAATCCGACTTTCTGAGTGGCTGATCCGTTAACTAGGTCACAGCTGATTTCCAGTTACTGACTTGTTTGTTAGTCGTTTTGTGTATCCAAGAACAAGGTCACATTGGGGGTTTCTCGGTAGTTTCGGCCTGTATGTGCTAACCGGAACTAGTTTCCATTATCTTAGACAAAATCACCGACAATTTCCCCTTCGTGGTTGTTAGTCGCATTAAAGGATTTCATTGGCTGGTAATTTATGATGTTTTAATACAGGAACCCGGCTACATTCATGTAAAGTAGAACATTGACAACATTTTAGCGGAATTGTAAACTAATTAGGTTAATATGTTTGCTGTAAAATGAATATAAATGTAGCCCACTGTTTGTTTTGTTTACAAGCCACACTTGTTATTGTGAAATTGTGTCATAATGTCGATATCATTTTTGTTCCAGGTCGATTGCTCTAAGAAATTGGGTTCAATTTTGACCGATACTAACAGCCTCCAGAACGACAATGATTTAGCTGCCGGGAGAACTAGAATCGACTTCAGCTGTGTACTCATTTCGGTAAGTTGAGATTTAAACTCTTACTTTTTTAAAACTTTATTTTGCACTTTTTTAACATTAAATAACTATCCATCTGTGAACAATTACACCTGTTTTGACTTGGTAAACCAATCTAAATCCGAATACTACTTTAGACCTTAGCTGTAGAATAAAGACAAGAAGTTTCTTAGCATTCAAATGTGCTTTTTCTTTTCAAAACTTTTTTTATGCACTTTGTATGAAAATATGGAGAAAAAAAATGTAATTGTAAATTATAACTTATATTCAACAGAAAAAAAGAAATGTTTTATTTATTTCCTCTGTTTGTTTCACAGGAACCCGACACAGCTAAATACAGCACATCTGAGAAGAGCTTAACAGATTATTACAATAACTTGATGTGTAGTGATGTGTTCCCCAGCCCTGTTATAACAATACCCGTTTGAAGCCGCATACAAGGCTCTGGAATTCAACTCAAAACTCCCCAGGTATGTAACAGCTATTCATATCCTACCTGAACAGATCTGTATGCAGGATTTATAAATAGCGAGATCGTCTTAAGATAACAGCTTAGCAAAGAACACAAAGCTATAAGTTGAGCTTGTGTTTAAATATAGCCACATATCTGTTAATAGATCTACAAGACCCAGATTGCCTCCAGCTAAATTAGAATTGCATTTTTGCACATTATAACTGTTCAATAGTATAGGAGTATGTGATTCACTAGGTCACACGCTATCTTTGTTTAATTATCAATCTCATTTCAATATATATTAATATGTGCATCAGTAATGGATGTCATCCTCGCAATATCAGCATATATGTTAATTTAGTGCAAATATGAACTTGGAATTGCAAACTTAACTATGTTGAACAAAAAATTGTAGCACATGCTGCTTTAATGTTCGCACTGCATTGTAAACTCCCAATAACTTTATAAAAACTTTCTACTCCATGATTGCATATTGGAACTTGTACTTAATGTTTGATATGTTTATGTATTTGCAGATAACCTTGATGTTCTGGGTGCAGTGCTAATCAACGGTGTGTGTACACGCCATGTTGTCAGGTACGGTCCAATTGACCTTTAGGGCGCGGGACGGACCTCCGGGCAATGCTCGAACCAGAGAGCAGCCCGTTTGAATCGGCACCGTCAAAATACTCCCCGTCGGACATCGACCATCTAGCCGGACACGAACTGCCATTGAAGGGAACTACTGTTAAACGCTCCTTGGGATCAGTGTCATCGAACCATGGTGACATTTGTCAAACCACAAGCTATCAACAGTCTTGTTGTCCATTTCGTGAAATCACCCCAAGGAGAGGAAACTAACACGAACTGCTACCACAATTCACTGAAGACACCCTCAGTCTGCGATACACATTGTACATACTCCACTGTTTACATGAGATGTTTCATCTCTACAAACTGATGATACCTACATGCAATTAGCACCATGCTCACACGGGCAGTCACAATTAGCAATTAGTACAATCGGCAATATCAACTTTCAATGCATATTAACGATTTACACCAAAATAAACAACTATTATTATGTGTGTTATTAATTTGCCATACAAGCAAGCTATGCATTCAATAAGTATTTAATATACAGACAAAGAGTGTCCAAATGTTACTAGAAAATAACAACTTCCCAGCAGAAGTAAATGATTTGACCTTCTTATTAGCCTCATGCAATACGATAATCTTTATAACACTGCCAGCCAGGACGGTCAGTCTGATTTTTAATTTATTATTTATTTATTTATTAATTAATTGTTTCTTTGTACCTCGGGATAAGCTATTTAAATCCTCTTGAGAGCTGTCTCTGCCGTCATTTCATGGGCACAAATTTGAACTTTTGTATTTTTAACTTATATATTTATTAATTTTATATATTACAAACATTTGTATTTTGCCAGTATATATTTTGTAACTTAATTTCTATTGTTTGCATAATTTGTGTATTTAACTTATTTATAATATAATTTATTTTGTGCTATAACAGGCCGATATTTGAGATAATTTAATAAAACAGTCATTATTTATTTAAATCCTGTGTCTGCCTTAACATCTGTGCATTAAATTTAGTGTACTGTATACTCGATACAGTTGGTGTATGAAGTCTAATCGGATTGGGATATAGACCGAAGTTCGTGTCAACATTCTAAGTTAACAACCAATGTTTAATTATTTGTCCGGCGTTTTGTTACATTCTATGTTATTCACTTGCGTTCTCGTAGCACAGTCAAACGAAATAAACACACGAAGAAAAGTGTCCTTTGTAAAACAGGCTTTCGTGAAACTTGCAGAGAAAAATGAATTATCGTAAATGACGTGAGTCCATGATCGAGGTGTCATTTCAACCACAAAGGCAGGTCATAGTTTTATAACCGAGAAACTGCGAATTCTGACGAAATCAGTGTTTGGGCCCCAAAGTCGCTGGAAACTATATCCAGGTGTGTTTTTAACATTCAATATAAATAAGACAGGAACATTAACAGTATAGGGCCAACATTGGAAAGAGCAAAAACATACGAGAATGTTAACCTGACTAAAAAAGGAAATTTTTGCGAAAATTAAATTTAAAAGGATTATTTTTTTTATCTCCATGCATTTTAGTTGATGCCCATACGGGTTTCTGTTAGTAGTGACCTTTGTGTTAACAGTTTATGAAACAATGGTGTTTTAACTGTATAACGTTAATACGTACAAATGTGTTACAGTATACACACAATTATATAAGATAATGTTATTCCTGAACAGACAATCGCCTTTAACGTGTCTAAAGCAGCTGTACAAATAACCCAAACAGGTGATTGGCCTCCCTTACAGGGCTACTACGCTGTTTATATAACCCCACATAAGGAGTGAACTCCAGAAAACAAGTCACCAGGTACAAAAACTAGGGAATTAAGTCATGGTTGTATAAGTATACTCACTACGTTAATATTGGCTACAGTAAGCCTAAGCTTATTGTGACTCTCCCGTTACATAAGTGTCGTTAACTCTGCCCTGTAGGACTATGTTCTGGGCAGTGTAACATTTTTTCTACCAATCCACGATATGAAAACAGGACGTAACTATGCTTCCTTCTTTAGTATTTTTACCCCTTACCAAGGACTTCTATAGACTAGAGTAAAATACTATAAAACAAGTCCGTGCCCTCATAAACTCAACAAGAACATGCTGAGTCACTTCCGGTCCTTCGTTCTCCTGAGCTCACATTGTTACGAGGCAGTTAAACCACTAATCAAAACAACGGAATAGTGTCTCAGGACTGTCATTGGAGCAGGCCTGACATGTGGAGGGCTCAAACTGAACTGACATGAAGGCTACCTTAATAGACTCAAAACACATGTTCTACATATATACCGTGTTTATATAATATATATATGAAGAACAGTGGCAAAATGTCAAAAGCTCTGACGAAAAAAAGTAAATAAGATGAATGGCTAATATGTAATTTAACGTTAATTAAAATTTGCTCGATTTTGATTGCCCAATCAGCGACGCTCGCTCGATCACGTGCTCAGCACTCGCTTGTAGGTCTAACTGTTTGATGTTCCGGCACATACAAGAACATCTCGTATATAAACTCGATAATTTTACAACTATCTGTAGGATATCACTTACGCTTGTATAACAAGCGTTTTGTCTAGATGTTCGTATCTCACTCAGCCTAACCGCTAGTTCATAAGGCAGAAATTACCGTGTATTGCCCTAAACGGCGTTATCCAATCAGATAACTGGGATTCCCGGAGCTCGGTTAAAGCATCACACATAATTATATTGGCTGATTTGGTCACGTGATGACAATTGGTCGTTAAAATGTATGAACAAAGCTTAGACGAGAACACTGTGACTTCAATAGAAACATTATGTTGCATACCAGAGTTGAAAATAGTTCAAA
>JAVFBY010044459.1:0-30109 GCA_034781015.1 Tonicella lineata
TTTCTTTGTGTATATTATGATTCACTTTATTTTCTAATGGCATAAATAGACAAAAACGTCAAATAATTTTTAAAAAATGGAACATTGTTTGCAACTTCTATTTCTGTTTGATGGTTAGAGATTTTTTCTTAAATTTCATGTCTTTGTAGATCAATATTTAAAATAAAAAAACCGTCATAGCGTTTTTCTAAATTCGAGTTAGTTTTTGCACAATCGATAAAAATGTATATTTCTGTTGATAATCCGCCTTTAAACAAACTGTTTGCTTAATATCTTCAAAACGAAAATGAATATAAAAAAATGCATGGCGGTTTTTTAAATAATGGATTCAAGATTGTGTGGCAAATTTCAAAGATTTAGTGCAAAAAGTTGACGAGAAATAAACGATTTAGGTCTTAAAAAGAAAGCGGAAAAATGGCCAAAATGTATTAAGGCATTTTTGCTAATTGGCTTATGGTCAGCCAGCATGTAGTCAGTTTATGTGAGATAATCACGTTAATCCATTCCGTCTGACGATACGCATTATCTTTGAGGCATGTACTTTACAATTTAAGCCTTACAAAAACTTCTTAAATACTTTAGTTTTTTTTCAATCTTTTTGCATTATCAAGATTAGGAAAAGAAGATTTTAGAAAGGCAAAAACCAAAAAAGGCTAAATTTGACACCTGACAAGCCTTAGACTCCTTAAATCTTAGGAATCGACCCGTTGTGAATTAGTTTATACAATACTGGTGCAGTTCATTGGAAGTCTTGCGTAAGGTGACAACTTCATAATGGCATAAAAGTCAAAGTAAATGTTACATCCAAAGTTAAAGTGGTTAATAATGTCATAATATTAGTCATTCATAAAAACTGAACAATGACTGCATCTACCTTGTGATAAACATTTACCTGTAGGTATTGTACAGCACACCAAACGCACAGTTGTTTTATCATTATTTTGATTGTAATATTTCAATTTATTAGGCTAATGTTTAATACGGACAAAGTCGCATTTGGTGTTATTAGGAATAAACCTAGTGTTTCCATGGCGTTAGCAATGAGGTTAAGTAATTACTGATAGTCAAAGGGTCATGTTTTCATTCTGTGTTACTTCCAATTAAATCAAAATACGACCCTCGCATAATATTATGTTAAATTGAGTTTCTAATTTGAACTGATTAGAATACGTAATGGAGAAATAGGTTGAGTGGACAACTTACATGTACATGCAGCAATTTGTAGACGGCAGTTAACTAGTTATATCGGCGATTTTATTGGTGAACAATCGATGTTATTGAAGCAGAGCGGGACGATAAGCTGAAGCTATCGTCATTGGCCAGGCTTGGTGTCGCTAGGCGGATGCTGTTCTCATAGCTAATCGAGGGTACTTTTATCCTCGCCGGTCGCCAAATGCCAACTATGAGCAATAAGATTAACTATTCAGCGGGACATTGTGTTTGCCAGGTATGTTAGGAGTTTAAAGCTATAAACTTTGCCTGTAGTTGCAGTAATCGTATTTGCTGCTGGCCACGGGGTATGTCTCGCAATGCGGACTTGTTTAATAAGCAATAAGAAACAAATGAAAAAATCTAAAGTTTTGCTGCTAGTCCTATGACGAGACAGGCGTCCAAAACTGAAGCGTTCAAATTACGTCTATGAGGAAAACGTCACAAAATGACATATTATATTGCCTGTGACGTGTGTCACGCGCTCATCCCACATACGGTTGTGATAAGAAGTATCCAGAACGGTCTTCCTACACGAGATTTGCAGAGTATTATATGCCTATGTACTAACGCACCTTTCCTAGTGTAGCAAATATACGCATTGGTTTTGTTATATAATGCATCGGTGAAACCAAACGACCAAAATAGCATAACGGATATCTCATAATTGGACAATATGATTACCGTAGGAGATTGTCCTGAAACGGCTTTCCTTGTGTGATATATAAATATACATCGAATGTTTTGTATTCTCTAGACGAAATGACCAAAATGTCACTACAGTTGTGTTTAAAAAGACAAGATGGTTATACCACGAGAACGTATTCATTAGCGTGGAAATTTATGGTTTGAGGATGTTAAAGAAATATATATATATTTATTTATAAATGCAGAGAAAGAAAATTGTACATGCCCCCACCAGGGATCGAACTCGATACATTTGGCTCTCATATACTGACTGAGCTATAGAGGACGTCGATAGAGCGATCGTCAAGGTTCGTCGTAATCCTGCGTGCGTGTTTTAGTCAAACAGATGTCTATCACACGAGGAGTCCTAAATGAGAGTTATGCACATGTTATATCGTATGTCAAAGGCCGCTGCTTAATAGGTGTTTATTAAAGCGATAGGCTCGTGAATTTTCAACTAAATTTCAGTATATTCTACGTTCAATATTAAGTATATATTCTAATGTTTTATTTGTCACAAAGTCAGCGTAAAGGAAAACTACCTATTTTAATTATCACTAGTGACGTAAGTTGGGCCGAAAAAATTGTAAACCTTGCTACAAAGAGTTACTGACCAGGTAGGATTGCAACTGCACAATGACAAACTGTAGCCCGATATGGTTAGTTCTTTTGTCCTGGTCTTTTGAATGTGAATAGGAAATTGTCTGTTGGCGGTTTTGCGGCGAGGACTGTAGCTCACAGTGAATAGGTTTAATCTTTTCTCGGCCCAACTTACGTAACTACTGATAATTGAAATAGTTAGTTTTCCGTTACGCTGACTGTGTGACAAAAAAAAAATGGAATATATACTAAACATTGGACGTAGAATATACTGAAATTTAGTTGAAAATTCATGAGCCTATCGCTTTAAACCTCCATTCTTTAAAAGTTTCACTATATGTGCATGTTTTTAAAGCATTAACTGAGTTTATTCAGTATCTAATGTGTATGATAGCAATGGACGAATATGTCGCTGAAGTATAATAGCTATAGAAAGGCAACAAATCCAGTCTCCGTATATATCTATAAACGCAACACCAATGATACCAAACAGGGGTCCCGTTGTAAGACCACTGTAAATTTAATAAAAATACAACCTAATGTTTTACTGCTATATATATCATTACCTATGCCTAAATACCGAATACTTAATGTTGGGAAATCTGCTTGTTGAGCTCGTTTTGACGGAGTATGACATTATTTGATAGATGTGATACTAATTCATTTAGTGTCAGGAACCATTTTTTGTCGCTTTGCTTATCAGCAGTCTTTTACTAATTAAAATATTTGGATAACTTTCTGGTAGTGTTTTCCATGTCAACAAGAGCTCTGTCATCAATTCACCATGACATTATGCAGATGTTTTATTTTTCTTATTCTGTATGTTTGAAAAACGATAGGCACGGAGATGACTGACCTGGTACTGTATCTGGTCTGCCATGTAGGTCACAGGTTAACTGTAAATAGACCAGTGAGACGTACAACGGTAATGCTGTATCTATAGGCTAGTTTTTACCTGCAGCGAAGCTAAGGTCTATGAGAGCTTCGCGTTAAGGTGGTGGTGGTGGGGGTGGTGACAATGTTAATGTTAAGAGATAGGCAAATAAATCTAGGTCAAATGTGACGAAGGGAGACAACTGCTTTCGTTAAAAGAGGCAACTTGTTATCCAGTGGATTGCGTCCCCTCCCGGCTTTCTCAGTTGATCATACAATGGTAGCCAACCTTTGGAGCGCTGCAGGTCTCTGAAGAGCATTCCTTCTTTTTTTGTTAACAAGGTGCTTTTTGCGCTAAGGCTGACGGGTAATTGGTGCACTTTAAGTCACTTAGCCTATGGTTTCGGTTACCTTTAGGAGAAAACTGTGCAGGATTGACAGTTATTGTCCTGTATTCGGTGCTACCTCGTAAAGTCGGCGAACATCTTGGCACAGATGAGTAGGCCTACTTACAATCTTTATAATACAGTTAAATGGGTTTTAATGGCAGTAGCCATTTTGTGAAAGTACGAAATGACAATGAAGACATGGTGTTTTCTCAACTAAACGCCCAACACACACTTTCCTGTACCATCGTAAGAAATAATGTCTCATTTTCTTATCAATTTATCAACTTATCTAGCGTATAAAATCCGCCGAGAACTTCGAGAAGTAACCAGGTCGATAATCAGACACCATCTATTGTCTATATTATAACAGTAACAGCACAATTATAGGGAATAATTTGTTATGCTTCAAGTGAAACGGAAAATATCATGTTGGTATTGATATAAAACTGGTAACTCATTTTGAAAACTCGATAATATTCTTTTCATGTGGTATTTTTATGTAACTCCTTTAGAATGCAGCACTTCGGCGAAAAAATACAAATAATATTCAGGACATATACTTACTAATATCCAGATTTAACAAAAAAATTATCGAAAAAGAAAAAAAATCATCGACATCAACACTAGGGGCATAATAATGAATGATCCAGAGTTCTTATGATTGATTTTGACAATTTTTTTGCGCTGATTATGTATTACTTTAATATCGTTGTTCATTTCAGATTTATTCGATTTAATTTTAATCTCCATTATCTGGGCATTGAGTAACGTTACAAATGACATTATGAGAGGGATCGTTTAATTTCTTTTTGAAAAATATATGTTGGCTATTTTTCTTTTCCTACCCACAAAAGCTCATGGAAAGTAATATTATAATATTTTGATATCATATATTAATGACATTTATCATACAATTATATATTATAACATCATTTATACTTATTTTCTAATAATATCAATGCAAAGTGTTAATCATCCACTTTGGGTACATTATTCCCGTTAAGAAACCCGCTTCAAAATCTTTATATGTATGTAATTATTGTAAAAATAGCATTATTCCAAAATATTTACCAGTTCTTTGATGACATATTTTTGTTAAGTTCTTTGCCACGTAGGAATCCAATTTAAAATGTGGGTTATTTGATTGGATATGAATAATGCATGAAAACTCTGTGCGTTTGTCTTGCTACCGCGCAATCAGAAGAAGTCTGATTTATCTTAAAGTTGTTCAGTTTGATGACGTCAGAATTTCCTGACTAAATATCCGGTGATTTTTGTTCTCACGAAACAATCAAAAGTTATTTCCAAATTATACGGCAATAAATGCAACATGTTCATTAACGGTAACAAAATTGACAGTTTTTCTATCGTTCAAATTAATGATTTTAATGGAAAATATTGATTCCATTTTGATTGTTCATTTTTTTCTCGCTCGAAATATCTAGTAAAAGTCTATGGGCATATAAGTGAAATATGTATGACGTATGAATATAAAAACAATAAAACCATCTATCAATATTATTTAGGAAATATTCAACGTAAACAGCACAAATTAAAAGAAAATCTAATCAATTTTATTGAAAATATAATTAGTAATTAACAGAAGAAAAACTAAGCATTTTCCTAAACACCTGATGTAATCATTTTTTTAAAAAATAAATGAAAGCAACTACACAGAATAATCCTTTGACAGTACACTCATTTTATCCTCGAAAGTAATATATCACAAACATTTACTGAGTAGCATCGTCAGGAGACTTATGCGTCCATGAACTATGCATCCTGATTGCATGAAAGCGAACTATGCATCCTAATTACGTGCATAGAAGATAAATAGCAATTATATTCTGATAGATTCAAATAAAAAAATAGTTCTGATTTACACTCTCCATTATCACTGATATGATATTTGCCTTTGGAAAAGTTTATGCTCCGTTTCAACTGATCGTACATCACTCAGGACGGGCCGTCTCCCGGTACACTTTTCTAATTAAAATAATTGCTCTATACAACTTTAAATAAACACTAGGAAAATATTAAATGAAATGATAGAGATCTTGTTTTGTACAAACGAACTTTATAGTCGGATATAGTGGACCGACGAAGCGGAAATGACATCATCATTGATATGATATCATCATTTACCGATGTTGTATTCATAGCTGTCCTGGGGATAAACACAATCAAAATATTAAAATCAGTTTTATATTTAATCATAATTATTAACTAAAATGACCAATTGCAATATGTGCGAGACGTGAACTGTTTAGTAGGTCATGGACCCCACCATTCTTGAGAACAATAGTAAGATATTCAAGCTTTTTATTATTCTCCAACCTTTATACATTTATACATCACCATAGGTGTTCACGTTGTAAACAAGTGCAGAATAGCCTGACGTTTGAAGTGATTCCATATGAAAAGGGGCTTCTTGAGACAGGATATGGCATGATGGCGCATGTGCTACGTCGTAAATAACAGGGGTCAAATACAACGTCACAGTAGAAACAAAACATGTTGATGAAAAACAATTCGGAGTGAAAATTCAATACTGTTTTCACACCGCAAATGTAGCAGTTTCTCTGGTTCTGCTGTGTCGAGTGACCTAGGGCCAAATATACCTAGCCCAATAATGCGTCTGGATCATTTGGGGAAACATTAAATTCAATTCCCACCTGGTTCATGATTAAATGTGGCGCCTATGGCAGTAGACTGCAAAAACAATCTAAAAAACACATGAACATTTTAAGTGTATTCAATACTACGTCACACATTAAATACCATTGGCCCATGTGCTCAGACACGATTTCCCCTTGAGGCTATAACCATCCCTAATTGCCAATTCATCAGGTAAGGTCACATGGTATCAACAATTGGTTATGTTAGATTGGTCCTCTAGCTAGAGAATTGATAGGAAATTGAAAGCCCAAGAAACGTAAAGCTTCCAAAATCGATCCATCATATATAGTTTGGACAAGAAAGATATTACTTTTGATTTATATGTACATCCAGACGGCAAATAAGGGATGTTGTCGAATGAAACTAAGTTGCAAGATCATAAAATGTAAGGTAAGGTTGACACAAAGTCTCATACAGAAAATCAGCTGATAAGTCCAATGGGTTTAGGGGTAATTAGGGATATTGTTGTATACAAAGTTGGGATTAACCCAGCTAAAATATGACGGTGATATTTTAAAAATAAAAGGATCACAAACCTAATGTTGCAACCGATACTGTAATAAAATTAATTATTATTTATATACATGGGGGTACCAGTGATTATCAGGATTTTCTAAATACATACAAGTGATATTTCACTTCAGTGTAATAACACTTTTGTTTTTACATTTCGTTATTACACGGCCTTTGACCTTGAATCGCATGCATCTGTTCCTATTATGACGTTGTATACGAACACGTGTAATTGCATGACTCAAAACATAATCATTTAACGTCATGTTTCGAATGACGTCATTCTGTTTGACATCACGTCTCGAGCAAATCCATGCTATATTGTGAACTGACAGAATTAAAATTGTCGTAGAAAATGTGGAAAAAACGTTGTCATTTATGAATTTATCGACGATATAAATAATAAAAAGAATATTACACAGCAAATCGTGAATGGCGAGAGCGATAACACACTCAACGCTTCGCGTTTCGGGTGTTATCACTTTCACCACTCTCTCGTGCAAAATTTATGGTATTCACACTTTACTGTGTAATCTTCTCTATCTAATAACATAGAAACGGAAAATGTTGTACTTATTTTAAAGTCTTGCAGGACCTCTAGGTCGATTTTGAGTCAAATGTTTTTTCACAGCTTATTATGACAAAGAATATCAATTAGAAGCACACATATCTATATATTTTTTAAAAGCTTAGATTCTTAGGATTATAAATATATAGACTATATTGTTTGAACATTAAATTATTAGTTCTATGTTTAATACAAATTAATTACACCTCGACATAGAAAAATACACTGCGTTTTCATAGGCCTATTTCTCGGGAGTCCAATATCTATATCACTAAACACATTAGTTCATGTAATAGAATATATCTTCAACTAAAAAACTGTCCTTATTTTTTTTAATTTTGCGTAGAACATTTTCAGAAGAAGTTTTTGTCTATATAAACTTAGATAAGCTTTAAAAAAAACGCAAAGAAAATCTTTCAAAGCATATTTTAAAAAAAGTATGAAGAACTTATAAAATCTGAGGCACCGTTTTTTTTAGCACACGCAGTGCTACTTACAATGCAACAAATTTAATGTTTCTACGATAATAGGCTTTCGAGAAATATACTTTCAAAATGTAGAATGTGCCAAAAATATGAAATGTCTGAAAAGACCAATTAAACAATAAGGATATTACAACGGGTTATCAGCGGAGAGGCTTAGCGTCAGATAATCCATTTAATACTAAACACCTGTTCAACAGCCACAAGAAAACTAAATTGTAATCTTAAATTAAACTATTTCTAATAAGAATGTTGATATAATTTTTTTCGCCAGTATAAAGTTTAAAAACTACATTTTTATTCTAAGGATAAAAAATATTCGTCTTTTTTTAACCAAAAGGAACCAATGTATTCATGCTTAGGTGCTTATCAGTCAAAAGTTATTACAATATATTTTTGAACCGTGACTTATCTATATGATATAGATAAATGTGTTGTGAAACGTACAGTCTTCTCAACCCAATAAACCATCACTACAGTGGTCGTTCAATAGATCACCACTACCGCACAGTCCGGGCATTATCACAATCTGATTAAAATCATATCTACAGCTCTTTGGTATTTTTTTGCCGCGATGTAGATCTGAAGACAAACCCTACCAAATGATAAAGATTCGTCGACCAATCAGAGGGCCGCTTACCAATTTATGGTATGTGAGTCGGGGATTCCCCTGGGACGGCCCCAGCTTAAAATCATCTATGTTTACAACAGCATCCTGTTAGTTGCTTTTTCATTGGACAATTTAAACGGTGACCTTTCTTGAAACCCACACTAGTGGACGTCATTGAAGACTGTTTGCTACAGTATGTCCTCAGACCTACATTGCGACAATACAATACCGGGAAGCTAATTTAGATGTGATTTTAATGAGATTGGGCATTATCAAAGTCAATGCGACTAGCTTGCCGACTCCTTTAGTAAGGCGCCGCCAGACTGACTGCGTCGACGTTTCTACGCATCCAAATTAAGATCGTAGCTGTGTATTCTGGTTTGAGTCGCACTATCCGAGAAGGGATTGTAATGGAGAGTATATACCTCGGAATAAAACCTTTGTCCAGAGAAGGTGAGTTTGTACGGATTTTTGTAAACTATTCTTTTGCAATCGTGATCAATTAAAAACATTCCCGTGGTTCTACGGTTGATTAAGTTCTGGCTGGATGGCTGTTTGTACATCACTCCCAGCACTTAGTTAAAGAGCATTGCGGTAGAATTGTCTCACATTCACACCCGGCACTTCCTGTATCCTAAAAATAATTATATGTAACCAACCGTTAATCTAATGTAACAGTAAATCTGGTAGTGTAGTTATCATTTAACAACAAGCATGTAGTGTGTATCCCAGGACAGTGTCACATGGCCCTATAATTGATAGTGGTGTATTTTCGGTAATCAATTCTCAGACTACTTATCCGTTTCCCGATGGTTTATTTAGAGGCACATACAAGATAATGTTGGCTGTCCCTCTGTGTACACGAAAAGTCATTATATGTATCCAACCGTTAATCTCGAGTAACAGTAGTAGTGTAGTTATCATTTAACAACAATCTTTGAGGGTGGAAATGTATGGGTTGAAGACAGTTATCATTTAACAACAATCCGGAAGTGTGTATATCAGGAGAGTGTCACAAAGTCCTATAATTGTTAATGTTATTTTTTCGCTACGTTTCCCGATGGTTTATTTAAAGGCACATTGAAGGTAATTTTGGCTGAAAATAATAAAATATTCACTGTCACTACTAACAGGCATGACTCTTCACTTGATTTGGCGAGAACTCAGTCAGATTGTCGTTTCCAATCGAATTGCCTTGAGCCCGGAAATCAGATATGATCGACCGGAAGTGAACCATTGTTATGAATACATTATTTATGGATGTTAACAAAATATACAACTATTTGTAAAATGGTAGCCTTCCATTATAATTTCAGTTAAGAGCATTTTTCATAAAATATATTGCGATTCTAATCTCGAGTAATTTAGTTTCTCTTCCTTTTCCTACACATATTAAGTACACGTACATGTATCTCCTTATCACACAATGTTTACATTTAGTTTCCAAAATGGTCATTACCATTTTTATTTCAGTTAGGCCCTATACACCTAACATTGTGTGTGACTTTGACAATGTACACTAAGTTTTATCTTGTAACGCAACCGTGTATAGTATGTTTTTTTAATTGGTGTTTAACGTCGTGCTCAGGGGTATTTCCCCTATATGAACCACGTGTAACGTCAATGGCAACAAAACAGACGAGACCTAACAAGAACTGACAAAACACCACCACAAAAAATCACTTTCCGGTGTCTTTTTGTTCATACAGCACCAGAACAGTAAGGTCCTGCCCAACAATCCTCGTATCCATTGTATTTAGACAGAAAATAAGCAAGACAGAAAGTGTGTTCAGGTATGTTCCTACGTCTGTGGAATTAACTCCCATATAAAGCTAGACATCGAAGCGTGCTTAGGACAACAGACTTGTCATTAAATCTGCTCAGTATAATCTACATACTTGGTAAGTGCAATGGTGAACTATGTCAAATGTATTTATCAATATGGGCTTCCAAAACCCTAATATAACATGTTAGTTCTGTTTTACGATATCCTCAAATTGTTTGACTGTACTGGAACACCGACAGTATGGCTTCGTGATATTTTCACAAGTGCTTTGTTTTATATGCATGGTCATTGGCTAGATTTGTATTCCAATTGATAAGACATTAGATGAGGATTTGTTCATATAGTTTGAAGATATCGGAGTATATTGGTGGATTTTCATTTTATCTCGAGTTCTTTTTCGGTGAACAATCAATGTTAATGAAACAGAGCGGGACGATAAGCTCCCATAAATTCCGCGAAGCTATCTGCATTGGCCAGGCTTTGGTGACGCTAAAGGAAGGTTTGTACCATTGCGATTCGCAGATGTGACATTATCATCTCGACTTGAGGATAGTTTTATTCCGCTGGCCTCAGAAGGCCAAATTGAACTAAGAGCAATAAGGTTAACTGTTCAATGGTCTGATAACATGAACGGAATAATTATAAAGCAAAACGTGTCAATACTAACCGGGTATGTTAGGAGTTTAAACGGCTAATATAATACTATCTTGATCACACTAAAACAACATATTTGCATGCTTTCACAGGGTATCGATCTCGGTGTGTATGGCTCATCAGACAGGACATCAGACAGGACAATCAATACCCAGACTAATCTATTGCGCCTTTGGTTAAAGTCTTTGGAATCGACTCGTTATGAATTAATTATTGCTATATTGGTGCAGTTCATTAGAAGTGTTGCGTAAGAGAACAACTTCATAATGGCATACAAGTCAAAGTAAATGTTACATCGAAAGTCAAAGTGGTTAATAATTCCATAATATTTGTGATTCGTAAAATCTGGATAATGACGGCAAGAATGCTACCAGAGATTTCTCAAGAGTAAAAACTACCACTCTCTGCACTTAATGTCCTTTTACGTATCCAATCGCACATCTCATGCCACAGTAAGACTGGGGAAAGATAGACTGAGGGTAGTCATCATGTACGGGCAACAAAACGGAACAGGGAACCTGCTGTAGGATCACTGTAAGTTTGATCAAAGTATTATCTAAAGTTTTACTGATATATCTGTCATTATGTCAAATCAAATGCCTAAACACCGAAAAAATAGGAGTCCACTCGTTTAGTTCGTTTTGAGAGAGTATGATATTATCAGAATTGATTGATTGATTGGGGTTTAACGCCGTGTCCCGGGGTATTTCACCTATATGGCGGCGTGCCAGCCCCGTGGGTGGAGGAAACCACCGTTCACGTCACTGGCAACATGAAAGACGAGACATAAAAAGGAAAAAAAAGAGATAAAAAATGACACCACACAAAAAAATTCTACTTCCTGATGCCCCTTAAATCCAAGAAAACCAGGGCATCAGGAAGCTCCCGCCCAACCACCCGCGATATTATCAGAAAGATTTTATACAAATTTCATTAGGATTAGTAATCCATTTGTTGCCACTTTGTGTATTAGCAATCCTACTTATTACTTAAGTTGGGTAACTTTCTGTCTTGAACAACTGAAGTTCAGTGATTAGTGTTGTCCATGTCAGCAATAGCTCTGTCTTCAATTCACGATGAGATTATGCATCTTTTTTATTGTTCTTCCTCTGTATGTTTGCAATACAATATGCACGGAGATGACATATATCGTACAGCATCTTGTCTGCCATGTAAGCACCAGGTTAACTGTAAATAGACCATTGCGATGTACAACGGTAATGCTCTATCAATAGACGACCTTTTTGTTAACAACGTGTTTTCGTACGTAGGCTGGCGGGTAATTTATGTTCTATCAGACGAAGTCACTTAGCCTTTTGGATTTAGTTAACTTCAGAATTGATAGTAATTGTTCTGTATTCGGGGCTATCTCGTAAAGTCGGCGAACATCTTGGCACAAATGAGTACATAAAATCTTTACAAATACAGTTAAATGGGTTTTAATGACAGTAGTCATTTTGTGACTGAACGAAGGAGCAAACCAGACATCTTTCTCAACAAAACGCCCACTGCACATTCATATACCATCGTAAGAAATAATGTACCATTTCTTATCAGTTTGTTTAATCTAGCGTATAAACTATGGCGAGAAGAAACCAAGTCGATATTCAGACATTACATATTGCCTGTGATACAACAGTTACATTGAAATTATGGGGAGTAATTTGTAAAGATAGGAGCTCAAAGGAAGATCTATCATATTGGTAATAATTAAAAAATGGTAACTTATTTTGAAAAATCGATACAATTCTTTTCAGATAATATTTTTTGTGGAACTTCTTTACAATGGTGCGTTCCGACGAAAAATACTAATTATATTCAAGTCTTAACATTAGTAATATCTAGATTAAACAAAAATGTGTCACAAAAGTAAAAAAAGGTCTATATATAACACTAGAGATCATAATCGATGATAGATCCACAGTTCTAATGTTCAATTTTTCACCATTTTGTTGCGCTGATTATGTTATCGAGCTGACATTTCAGATTTTTTTCATTAATTTTTTCTCGCCATTTCCTGACCATTGAGTAACGTAAAAAATAACATTCTGAGAGGCATCCCTTCCGTTTATTGTGAAGAAAAAAAATTGTTAAGTTATTTTTGCCACGAAGAAAACTAATTTAACATTTAAAATTTGAAGTTATTTGGTATAATATAAATAATGAAACAATCAACTTAACGGCTTTACAGAAGAAATATGATAAAATACGCTATATGAAGATAAGTTTTATTTTTTGACAGGCCATCAGGAAAGGAAAAAACGTCTCTATCATAACGTTGTTCAATTTGGTGACTTTAGAATTTCCTGCCACAACATCCGGGGAATTTTTTGTTCTCACGAAACAACCTAAAGTAATTTTCAAATTATACGGCTTAATATAACTTTTGTAATCGGCAAAACAAAAAACACCAACAGTTTTTCTGTTGTTCAAAGAAATGATTTCGGCATAATTAAAAGCTTTAACAACAAGAATTTGGGCGGTATTTTTCTCCAAAAATCTAATTAATTTAGGGTAAATTCATTCTGTTGAAAATAAACAGAATGCATTATATTAACACTTTTTTAACAGAATATTTTCTAAGGCAAACAGAACAAAGCTGTCCAACAGTCTCAACATAATTAAAAATGAGGCCCTGTCATCCTATTACAATTATGCTACTGACACTTTGGTGTAATGCTGCAGCTATTTAATTTCCCTAGCGCGTTTGATCCATCACCGTAATCTAAAATTGAATGCATGCCAGACGGGTAATTATACATAGCTTAATGTTTACAAATACTAAATACTGATTTTAATTAATCAGTGAACAAAAACAAACGATAAACATTACTTTATTTGTCCATTTCTAATAGTCAGCGACTTGCCTATGTCCCATCATCAGCTTTTATATTTAGAAATATCAGACAATTAAAAATGCGTCGATTTGTAATTTTAGGAAAAAAACGAAAATTCTCAACCAAAATCTTAAGTTGATATAAGTAACTGTGAAAAGTATATGTTGCGTAATTTCTAGTGCGCATGACGATGACTGTGATCCAAGCACCAAATGTGGGGGCAATTTTACGGCATTGTAAAGACTTTTTTCTCGCTGCGTTTTCTTAGGATTTCTTAAGATCTCAAACAAAAAGGTCAGAGCATATATTATAAATGTTTAAATTGCTATGAAGCATTAGGGTGTCAGGGTCATTTCTTCCATACTATTTCAACATAATGCTCTAGTTTTCATCTTCTCTTTGAATTTATTATTTTTGTATTGTGGTTACCTTGCCTGTACTGGTAGATTTTAATTGTTGGTGGACGTAAACTAGATATTTAAGACGCTATTTTAAAGTAACATTCAAATGTAATATATGACATTCAAAACAAAGCAGCACTGTCAGGTACGTACCTTTGTCTCCATCATATGTTTTAAGATAGCAATTAAAAAAATAAGATGTTACTGCTTTATTTTGTCTCAATATTTTCTTTTCTTTGGTTATTTGCAAATGTGAACCTGTTTCTTCTATTATACTTTTGGTAGAATTGACAATTGACAATTGTATATGGGTTACTTTAGGGAGCGTTAACATAAATTAATCACAATCCTATCACACAACATTTACTCAGATTGTGATTGTTTCCTGATTAGTGCACCTCATGTTGTGTAATCACAGTATGATAAAGTTATCACAAAAATAGCACATACATTTTGATTGAAAAAATTGTGATTTATGTTAACGCTCCCTTTGTCCGTTTTTTTTTTGTGACGGTTCATTTGCCTGTTTTATGTTGGTTTTTTTTTTCTCCAAACTGATAATGTTACGCCTCTGTTCTACAACTAAGCCAGAAATTATTCAGTGTTAATTGCAGTGTACATTTGAGTTACCCAGGCTAATCCTTCAGGTAATTAATTTACGTTGCTTTACTTTTGACTACAAAGTCTTCCAAATGCGACTTTATTACCGCGCATTATAATGACCTGAACATCATTAACTGTGATTATAGGGGTTCAGTTTTCGCAACCTACATGTAGTTCACTTTAGGAGCCCCACACACACTATTCGATTTATATGTTATATATCTGTATGCATAATTCAGACGACTGTTATTAGTTCCCCACCGGGTACCTGAGGTTAGCGTCTTGTCCGCCCGTCCGTCCACTTAGATCCGGGCCATTTCTTCCACACTATTCACACAGCAACCTTAACCTTGGCACAAAGGCACAGCTTGTAGAGGCGAAGTGTTGCGTAAAAAGATTGGGTTCATGAGGCAAATGCCACGGGTTCAAGTCTTACTTTTTGTATGCTTTCGCTTGTCCTGGACATTTCTTCCTTACTGTTTCACGCAGCAACCTCAAGCTTGACACAAAGGTACAACATTGGAAGGCGGAGTGTCGCGTAAACAATTGAGTCCATGAGGCCAATGTCACGGGTTCAAGTCTTAGTTTGTGTATACTTTCGCTTGTCCTGGTCATTTCTTCCACACTAGTTCACACAGTAACCTCAAGCATGGCACAATGGTACAAATTGGTAAGGAGGAATTACGCTCCAAAAATGGGGTAGTATGGCTAAGGTCAAGGTCAGGGGTTCAGTTTTAGTTTTTTTTAATGCTATGGCTTGTCAGGGTCATTCGCTTCGCAACATTTCGACATGGACCACTAATTTTCATCTTGCCTTTTCAATTATTATTTCTTTATTTTTGGTGGACCGAAGAAAGATTTTTAAAAAGACAGAGCGATTTTCTCTTTAAAGAAAAGAAACACAATTTATTAAGGATATACTTTAAGACAACTGTTCTTAACGTGCATACCCTCATTGCTGTTCAAAGGGTATTAGTGGGCACTGTGGATTGCCATATGCCATACCTGATGCTTGTTGTATATTGTAGTTATAGATTCAAAATTGCACAACATTGTTCAAATAGTGCTTGAAATATATTATTGTTTTTCTTTACAGCGAATGACTGGTCCAGTTTATATAGGCTATACTTTCACATGGGCCTTTCCATTCACCGTGGCCCAGCCTTACATTGTAGAAATATTTTCATCATGGATCAGAAAATGGAAAAGCCTCCATATATTGTGAAGGTTTGGATCAGTAAACACACAATACGATTATCTATAATTTGCACATTCACAAACACTTTGGTAGTCTTCCTGGGCATCAATCATGCCTATTATGTTCGGGAGGCAGACAGAACTAACTTGTCCATTATACTCCCTTCAGGACGACCTATTTATAAAAGCAGAAATCAAACGAAGTCCTTATTATGCAATTTTGCGTTCTTCTGTATTTACACACATTGCTGTATAAAAAATGAAAAGAGAATTAGTGACGAATTGTTAGCTTTTCTTTTTGTCTTGAAATTTTTGAAGACCGATTTTTAGCTTGTACTGAAATATTTTTTTCATTTCAACCGCATGACAAGCTTTCAGGTGTACCCTGGGTTTACCATTGAATGGGTTTACCATCGAAATTCAATGTACCGTCATATACCATGGCGTACAGTGGGTTTACCATCGAAATAGCTCAATGTACCGAGATATGCCATCGTGAACCATGTGTTTAACATTGAAAGAGTTCAGTGTACCGTGATATACCAAAGTGTACCATGGGTTTACCATGGAAAGAGCTCAATGTGCCGTGATATACCATGGTGAACCATGTGTTTACTATCGAAAGAGCTCAATGTACCGTGATATACCATGGTGTACCATGGGTTTACAATCGAAATAGTTCAATGTACCGTGTTATAGCATGGTGTACCGTGGGTTTACCATCGAAATAGCTCACTGTACCGAGATATACCCTGGTGCACCTTGGGTTTACCATCGAAAGAGTTCAATGTACCGTGATATACCATGGTGAACCATGGGTTTACCATCGGAAGAGCTTCATGTGCCGTGATATATACTATGGTGTACCGTGTGTTTACCATCGAAAGAGTTCAATGTACCATGATATACCGTGGTGTGCCATGGCTTTACCATCGAAAGAGCTCATTTTACCGTGAGATACCATGGTGTACCATGGGTTTACAATCGAAAGAGTTCAATATACCGTGATATATAATGGTGTACCATGTGTTTACCATCGAAATAGCTCAATGTACCGTGATATACCATGGTGTACCATGGGTTTACAATCAAAAGAGTTCAATGTGCCGTGATATACCATTGCGTACCTAAGGTTTACCATCGAAAGAGTTCAATGTACCGTGATATACCATGGTGTACCGTTGGTTACCAATCGAAGGAGCTCAATGTACCGTGATATACCATAGTGAACCATGGGTTTACAATCGAAAGAGTTCAATGTACCATGATATACAATTGTGTACTATGGGTTTACCATCGAAATAGCTCAATGTGCCGTGATACACCATGGGTTTACAATCGAAAGATTTCAATGTACCGTGATATACTATGGTGAACCGTGGGTTTACCATCGAAAGAGCCCAATGTACCGTGATATATCATGGTGAACCATGGGTTTACCATCGAAAGAGCTCAATGTACCATGATATACAATTGTGTACTATGGGTTTACCATCGAAAGAGCTCAATGTGCCGTAATATACCATGGGTTTACAATCAAAAGAGTTCAATGTACCGTGATATACCATGGTGTACCATGGGTTTACCGTCGAAAGAGCTTAATGTACCATGATATATAATTGTGTACTATGGGTTCACCATCGAAATAGCTCAATGTGCCGTGATATACCATGGGTTTACAATCGAAAGAGTTCAATGTACCGTGATATACCATGGTGTGCCGTGGGTTTACCATCGAAAAAGTTCAATGTACCGTGATATGCCATGGTGTACAATGGTTTTACAACTGTATGTTTTCCTTTTTTACGGGCATTCCAACATCGTGCTGCTAAATGTTCTTGCCCAGTGTAACAAAAGAGAAGGACACCATTAGCTGCTCTGAAATCACACCAAAGTACCAAAAAAGAAATACTCTTCAAACATGATCTCAATGTTGAATAATTAAGGTGGTTGCAATGGAAAGTGTCAAATCATGGGGGTTAACTAAATTTAAACTAAAACTAGCCAAAGGCTCTCCGGCATTTTTTTATTTATTGGAAAATATTAATTCCATTTTGTATTTCAATTTTTTCCGGGTCAAAATATCTTGTAAAAGTATTTCGGCATATAAGTCAAATATCCTTATGTATGAAGTATGAATAGAAATACAATGAAACCATTTATAAATATAATTGAGGAAATATTGAACATAAACAGAACTAATTAAAACAAAATCTAATCAATTTTATTGAAAATATAATTAGTAACGAAGAGAAGAAAAACAAAACATTTTTCTATACACCTGAGGTAACCAACAAAATATTTTTTGAGATAAATGAAAATAAGTACACAGAATAATCCACTGAGAATTGATCATTGAGAAAACACTCATAATGTCCATGAAAGTAATGTGTCACAAACATTTAATGAGTAACAGCGTCTGGAGACTTGTGCATCCTGATTACATGTCCATGAACTATGCAGCTTGATTGCATGCAAACGAAGTATGCAGCGTTGATTGATTGATTGGTTGGGGTTTAACGTCGTACTCAGGGGTATTTCACCTATACGACGGCGTGCGAGCCCCATGGGTGGAGGAAACCACCGTCCACGTTACTGGCAACATAAAAGACGAGACAGAAAAAGGGGAGAAAAAAGAAGAAAAAACGACAACATGTAAAAAAGCAAAACTACTTCTTGATGCCCTTTAACTCCGAGAGCACCAGGGCATCAGGACTATGCATCGTCATTACGTGTGTGGAAGTTAAAGACCAATAGATTCGGATAGATTCAAATCGCAAAAAAAGTTCAGATTTACACCCTCCATTACCACTGATAGGTTAATAACCTTTGGAAAAGTTTATGCTCCGTTCCAACTGAAAGCACTTCACTCACGATGGGCCGTTTCCCGGTACACTTTTTTAAATGAAATAATTGCTCCATACAAGTTCAAATATACACCAGGAAAATATGAAATGAAATGATACAGATCTTGTTTTGTAAAACGAGCTTCATCTTCTAACAAAGAGTATAGTAAAGAATAGAGTGGACCGAAGAAGCGGAAATGACATCACTGTTAAGTTGGACAGGAATCTGCTTAAAAAAACAATGACTATCTGATCGATGTCATCATTTTCGGGTTTTGTATTTATACCTGTCCTGGGGAGAAACAACATTAAAGTATTAAAATCAGCTTTATATTTAATAATTATTATTAAAGTAAAATGACCAATTACAATATGCGCTAGACGTGAACTGTTGAGTAGGTTATTGGCCCCACAATTTTTTAGTCCAATATTAAGATATTTTCAAGCTTTTTATTATTTCTACCCTGGATACATCTATAAATCACCAGTTTTGTTCACGTTGTAAACGAGTGCAAAATAGCTTGACATTTGTAGAGAGTCTTTGTTAAAATACACTTCTCCAAACAGGACGTGGCATGATGTCACATATGTGTTGCGTCGTAAAATAACAAGGACTAACACAACGTCACAATAGAAACAAAAACTGTTGATGCAAAACAATTCGGAGTGAAAAGTCAATAGTGTTTTCACAATGTAAATCAAGCAGTTTATCTGTCTCAGCTGTGCTGAGTGACCTAAGGCCAAACAGACATAGCCCAATAAAGCGTCTAGCGATACTATTAAATTGAATTCCCACTTGGTTCATGATCGAATGTGGGGCTTAGGGAAGTGGACAGTGTAAATAGCAATATAAAAAACACATAAACATTTTAAGTGTATTCAATGCTACGTCAAACATTAAATACCATTGGGTTATGAGCTAATACACGATTTCCCCTTGAGGCTATAACCATCCTTTATTGTTACTGCTTCAGTTGGGGTCACATACTATCAACAGCTGGCTATATTAAAGGCTCATTCCGCTAACGCCGACATTCCACTAACGTATACGAAAAAATGGAAAAAATTGAGTATGCGTTAGCGGAATAATGAACTTTCAGACATACGGATTATAAGGTATTAACTAGCGGGTAGCCTCATAAATCATCACATGTGGTATTGATTCAGAAAAAGGAAACGAAAGACATGATGAATTATATAGTTTGTAACAGTTACATTTTGCATGTATTTATTTAAGAAGAATTATTTACATTTTTACAATAGCTCTCAAAAAATCATCTACACGATTCGTTAGCACAAAATTGATAAAAAGTGCATGTGCTGCTTTTATCAGCGTATATACTCTATAGCAGCGATTTTGCCTTTCTCGACATCAATTTTACATCGTTGGTTGCCTGTTTCATCTATATAACTGTTATGAATTCAAAAAAATAAGGGTGTGCCATTTCTACGAGTCTATTTAATTTAGAATTCCAGCCTTTAAGATGGTTTGTAGATTGGGTCCTTCAGGCTCAAAATGATTCGGCATTTTTTATCATAACCCTCAATCCAGGTTTCTGTAATGTAATCAGCAAATATGCGTGCAGTTTCAGTATCTGGAGATTCGGTCAGGGCTTCCAACCATATATCCTCAACGGAGACGACGGACACAACGGACAAGGCAGCACTAGCTCTTCGAATAAATTGTAAAATTCTACATCGGACTAGTATAAGATGTTGCTATATCCAGGGCCTGTAGTTTCTCCCAAAGACACTGGTTATTCACCTTTGGATGAACTTCGGAAAATATCTCAAATGTAAAACGGAGAAAATAATTAGTTAAAATAAAAACAACCGAAAATGTCCTGTATGCCAAATCAGAGAAAATATATTTGTTCTTAAAAAGCTAATAAAGAATACTCGTGTGGATAGATGCTTTTGCTTTCGGGAAAATTTCTATAGACTGCAATTGTTGTATTCTAGACAAGTTTATTTTTGCGAGGTTGTATGTTTTAATGCGCTTATTTTATGTTTTGAATGTTTAATTTAGTGAATGTATACAGCTTTGGCCCTCAATAAAAAAGGTATCTCCGCAGCTCGTAATTCGTTAATAGCCGAAATTTTTATTTGTTTGTATCTATTTGTTTGTTTCTATACAATTTCATGTCGAAGTTGCCTATTTATTATTAAATGTATAATTTTTGTTCATGAAAAGATAGCTTTTAAGTTTGATATGAAAAACATATGACTCATGGATTAAATATTGGGCGGGATTAACATACTAGACCGGATTAAGATGTAATGCACTAAAGCACTAATCCCCTGAGTATGCGTTAGCGGAATCGGCGTCAGCGGAATGTCGGCGTTAACGGAAGACACCATATTAAATTGGTCCTCTGGCTAGCTAATTATTATTAAGTCCAAGCAACTTAAAGCTTCCGGAATCGATCCATCGTATATAGTTTGGATGAGAAACATATTATTTTATTACATAATTGCTGTTACTTTTAAACGTCGAAGAAATGATATTCTCGAAAGAAAGTTGCAAGATAGTAAAATGTAAGGTACGGTTGACACATAGACGAAATATGTGTCAATACGATAGATAGTTCAGTAGACGAAAGCAGATGTCGGGCGAGGATGAGTCTTAATTTAAGCGTTAGGGGCAATTAGGGATAGTGTTAGATACAAAGTTAGGATTAACCCATCTAAAATATGCCCGTTACATAAAATTAACCGATAGCATAGAAACAGCATATGTTGTTATAACTTTAAACCGACAGTGTAACAATAGTTCGAACAAATAATGTATTAACTTTCGACTCATGCTTAGGTGCTTATCAGTCAAAAGTTATTACAATATCTGTTTGAACCGTGAATACACTATCTATTTGAACCGTTAGTAAACTTTCTGTCAAATTGATACTACATTATCATTTAATCTGCATACCGTATCAGTTCTTACTACATTGTCGGTAGTTTATTTTAGTATCTGGATCAACTAAATCTCATCTCAAGAAATGTATCGGATATGTCATACAAATTAACGCGATTGAAAGCAAAGGTGGTCTTTTCATCAGCCTTATTCCCATGGCAGCTGTGAGCATTGCTCATAATTCATCCCACTAAAATGACGTTACAAAATACTCTTAATTATTGTGAATCGGTGGCTCGGTGTGATATATTTCCTCTATCTCACTTGCCCAATATATCCATACACAAAATTTTCTCTTTTTCCGAGTAAAATATTTGTTTCTGGAGGACTTACCGCTGAGCTGGGAATACACATTGAGTAATACATTCCGTTGGGTTTCCTCCTGACGATTTCTTCCAGACCTTCACAGCACGGTAAATCCCGATCACATGTTTGATATGAAAAATTTAAACCCTGTTTTCCCACTGCCCATTCCAGTTTCAGACCAGTCTGACAACACGATAAGGAATCGTCATTTTTCTGTGAGCGACCTTGTCTTGGAAACGCCAAATACTGAAATGAAAAAAGAAATAAATAGCTAATTGTAATGTAACAGTGGAGAGTTTTTGGGCTAACAAGTTGTTTTTTTTAATTCCTAAAAAGAAACGTTATCGGAATAAATGTATGTGATCGACTGATTTTGGTATTTGTGGTAGACGGTTCGATCGATCACCTATATGATTTCGTTTTAATGGAACATATTTTGGAATAAATTGTATCAATGGCGGCCTTGACTTGTTTTTACATAACGGTTAACTTGTTGACACTTGTTGGTTATGCTGATATACCTGGCATTCAACTTGAACAAGTATGTTGTAAACATCGGATTGGGCAATTCTTTCGTTGTTTAAATGGAGTTTAAATGAAGCGGACAACACTCCATTAATGTGTTGTTTGTAGCATGTCTGTCAAACCGATGACGGAAACCAAATTTAAGTCAACGGCAACATTCCATAAAGGTCAGAAGGAATTATTAGACAACATATCTGATTACTGACGCCAGTAAGCGCCAGGAAGCTACCGCTCCACACTAGCTTGTTAATCGCATGTGTGGCATCATAGAAGGTAAATAACATAGTCGGTAACCTCTTGACATGGAATTGCACAGTTAGGAGGTGCACAATTACAGGTATCTTGTTACTTTAGTAAAGCCTGTCTCTAAAAATAATTGTCACTAACTGGCAATAATGCGGAAATCTCGTCCAAGGTACATAAGCCGTAAAATTACTGTAGCTGTCGCATTAACGTCCAAAATGCAGACAGTGGCCTTTAATGATTAAGAAAGATGTTTCATCTGTCAGTAAAGTTATTCCGTTGTATTGTGGGTGCCACACACTATGCAAAGATAGTTTAAGATATAGTTGTATACGGCCTGCACAGTAACTTAATAATCAGGGTGTAAGAATGGAATGGTCACCAGTTAGAATGGCAAAAAAGGATTATTTAAACGATCGATATAGAACAATCTAGAAATCATGAGAATATTTACTATCACCGTCGCTTAATAATTAGTGTTGTCATCTCTAATTTGTGGTATTTGTTTATCCTCTCAATTAAAAGTATAAACTTTACAACCTCATTGACTCTACATCTGACGTTAGACGTCGCTTAGATAAATCTTATTTCTATGCTATTACTTGTCGAGGATATTTTATACAAATGTATCATTTAAATCGCGAGAAATGTGTCTTTTGTAGAACAGTGTTATCCCTGGTAAAATTGCATTTGGCGTGTCCTGGATTTGCATTCCAAGGGGGGTCGTGGCTTAATGTTGGACGAAGTCATTACACCCGCCGAGCAAGTGGGTACCGTTTTCTTTCTTTGTCTATATACCTAACAGTGTAGCATTTGTCTCCAATGGTCTGTAAACGCACATAATATTACATTTTTGTCGTTAAAATAAACCTCCTCTTCAATTGAAAACTGCATTGTTGTAGTTGCTATGTCGTCTGCTTATTTTTTGTTTACTATACCGCTATAAAATAATGTCGCATTGAATAGAAGAAAATGTTACGCAAATTTTGGGCGTGAAAACAAATATATATTGCTTCTCACAATGGTATTGTGGCACATTGCCAATATTTTAATTTGAATTATAATTAAAGAGCGATATTAGTCAGTTAATAACAGGTAGTGTATCACGTGACTGTTATTTTGATTATAATAGATAATGGGTGGATCTGTTGAGCGAACATCCCACATACAGCAATGTGTTGGTGGTAGTTATATCTGCGTATTTTCGGTGAACAATCCATGCTGTTGAAGCAGAGTGGCACGATAAATTCCCGTTCATTCCCCCAAGCTAGTTACATTTTACCAAGGCATGGCGCCGTTTTGCGGAGGTCTGCGGAGGTCTGTACCGTCGCGATCGTCGATGACATTACCATAGCCAATCGAGGATGGTTTTATCCTAGCGGTTCCCAGAAGCCCAAGAGCAATGAGCTTAACTCTCCAGGGGCCTAACAATATTATTGAAACAATTATAAAGCAAGTCTGTCAATTCTAACCAGATATGAGAGGAGTTTGGTCGGCTAATATAATAATATCCTTATCCACTTTGTAATGATTTTTGTAAACTATTTTTGTAAGGCTGAAAATGAAAAAAAAATCTAGTGGTTCTACCCAGTCGGCCTGGGTGGTTGTTTGTACAGGCCCATCACTCCCAGCCCTTAGTTATATATATATACCGACGCGGTAGAATCCTAACGGAGTTGTCTCACATTTACACCCGTCTTTGCCTGTGCACGAAAAGTCATTATATGTAATCAACCGTTAATCTAGAGTAACAGTTAAACTAGTAGTGTAGTTATTATTTAACACCAATAATGTAATGTATATCACAGGACAGTGTCACGAAGTACTATAATTGGTAAAGTTATTTTTTCGCTACGTTTCCTGATGGTATATTTAAAGGCACATTGAGGGTACTGTTGGTTATAAAAAAAATGCAATATTCACTGTAACTACTGACATGCGTGACTGTTCACTTGATTTGGCGAGAACTCGGTCAGATTTTCGTTACTAATCGAATTGCCTTGAGCCCGGAAATCACATATGGCCGACCGGAAGTCAACCATTGTTATGCATACATTATTTGTGGATGTTAAAATATTTATAACTATTTTAAAAACGGTAGCCTTCCATAATAAGTTCTGTTAAGATCATTTTTACACAATATATGTTGCGATTCTAATCTCGAATAATTTACAAGTTTAATTTCCCTTTTCTACATATAGCATGTATCTCGTGCTTACACGATGTTTAAATTTAGTTTCTAAATTGGTCATAACCATTTTTATTTCAAATATACATCTAACCTTACAGCGTGTTTTGTGTGACTTTAACAATGTATTCTTAAACTGTAACGCAACTGTTAATAGTATGTGTTTGTGTTTTAACACCGTGCCAAGGGGTATTTAAACTATACGGAACCACCGCTAAGGTCACTGTCAACATAGCAGGCGAAACAGGACAAGGACTAAACAAAAACACCACCACAAAAAAATCACTTTTTGATGCCATTTTGCCCATTAAGCAACAGGACATCGGTCAGCTCCTGCCCAACCACCCGTCGCTACCATTGTGTTTAAACAGTAAATAATCCTTACTGAAAGTCTGCTCAGATATTTCCCTACGCCTGTGGAATCGATACCGATATAAAATCTAGATTTCGAAGCGTGCTTAGGACAACAGACTTGTCATTAACTCTACTCGGTACAATCTACATAATTGGCAAGTGCAATGGTGAACTTTGTCAAATGTATTTATCAACACGGGCTTCCAAAACTATAATAAAACATGTTTGTTTTGTGTTACGATATCCTCATATTGTTTGTCTGTTCTGAAACGCCTACAGTATGACTTTGATCATGTCCGTGGGGTTTTCACGAGTGCTTTGTTAAAAATGCATGGTCATTGGCTTAATTTGTATTCCAATTGATAAAGCATTAGATGAGGATTTGGTCCTATAGTTTGAAGATATAGGAGTATATTGGTCAATTTTAATTTTTTCTCGAAACATGACAATGTCTTTAATAATAAAATCGTAATAAAGCTTGTCTGTAATATATTTGTCAAACAAATATTCAATTTTAACATAATCTGAAGCAAACATACAAAAAGATACGCTCCGTTTGAACAGTTGCATATTTTAAATCGTTCCAAAAACATTCATTTCAATTCTCGTTCAACAATGTAATGTACTTTATAGCAAATAATTTTGATACGCTGTGGAATGAATGCAGACGACCATGTACATGAAGTCAATTACTGACTCAATTTGACTAAATACACAAAGGTCATTTAGATACACACTTGTACTTAGCGGTACTTTGATGGCGATTGGTTTGCAGAAAACGGGTCATGATGGCAACATTGTTCTAATTTGTAAACACACACAATTGTTTGCGCTATGGTGTAATACAATTAAAACTTGACAGTCGTGCGAATGTTAAGGCTTAAAAGATATCGTAAATCAAATGAAACAAAACAGAACGTCATTTAATATAAGCCGAAAAAAAATCGCACATAAAAATACGCATCGTATGTCACCCCCTGATGAAAAGGTAGTCGCCATTCAAAGTTCGCTTCCAACAAAAATTAAAGATACATGCGTATAAAATCGCTTCGTATGTCACCCCCTTTTAGGCTTGGCAGGGGAAATATGATTAAAGACGATATATGGGCATTAGTTATATCTTAAGACAGGCTGCCGGGAACGAATTAAACGACTACATGATAAAGTCGCTCAGTTTGATGTCGTCATAATTTCCTGCCACAATATCCGGATTAGTTTTTCACGAAACAATCACAAGTAATTTCCAAATTATACGGCTTTAAATGTAGCATGCTCCTTAGCCACAAACAATCTGACTGTTTTTCTGTTGTTCAAAGAAAAGTTTGCGGCATAATTAATAGCCTTAACAACGTAATTTTTTGTCAATTGTCTCACAAAATCTAATTAACTTATTGTTAGTTTGAAGGAAAAAGAATTTTGACAAGAAGCAGTTCCCAAGAATGCAATTAAACAAAGTATTACATCGAACAAATCAACTAGTTTTTCTGTGGTATTTGTTTTTAAAAGGTTTATTACACAGCTAGGATTAAGCGGCAAAAGTTTATAGCATAGCCATTAGTAATATTCTCATCTGTCTTCTTCCAATAATGGTTTTTTTAATTAGTTTTCTTTAATTAGTAGACATTACCTATCGGTCATTTGTCACTCAATTTAATTACTCAGTAATTCATAATTACTCATAATTATCCAAAACAAGTACATAGTATGACAGTTAGGAAAACTCATAAAGTTTCATCAATGAGTCCTTATCACGCAAAAATATTTGTAATGGCAGCACGAACAGATTTATTCACACGCAAAAACCTATTATGCATAGTTATGAAAAAGCATGTTAAAGACAGCAATAGAGAAAGGGACAATCACATCACAATGAAGGTCGGTTGTGGACCGTCTCTTTAACTGCTGATTTCCGTATTCCATTGTTATGTAAGGCAAAATATTTACTTGCTGGGTTATTCATGAATCTGTATAGTTATAGAGTTATGAAGAAACCTGTTAAAGAAAGCAACAGAGACATAAAGACCATCACATCACAATGAGTCTCATTTGTTATTCAATATAATTACTCAGTTATAAATGCCTTTAACATGTTTATAGTTTTAAAATTAAAAATAACTCTCCTAAATTTGATTTTTTTTTAGAACATCTCAAGCGTAAATAATTTTGAATTGCAAACAGATTGCTCACGCGAAATTTTATTAAGAAGAAATTGAATAATCATGTGAAAGAAAGCAATCGATACATGGCCAATCACGTCACAATGAAAGCCAGTGGTGGGCCGCCCCCTGGTTAACTGATTTGCTTATTCGAGTGTTAAGTACAGTGAAATCTTCACTTGCTGGGTATATGATTATTCAGAATCATGCATTTTTCTGACTAAAATAAAACATAAAAATAAAATTTGATCATGAACATATTTGATTGCACCATAGGTCTACTTATACCTATTATTATATTTTTTTCTTGATTATAGAGTGGCGAGCGGATAATAAATATAAACTATTTGACTGTTTGATTGTTGGTGGTTTCAAGCCATGCTAACGAATATTTCGCCTATATGGCGGACTGGCAGTCCAATACAGCCCGTATACACTGGGGTATTTACCACGAGCCGACCCGACTTGTTTTTGGCTCAAAATCAGCAACAAATCGGAGACGAATTCACTAGTGTCACCTCTGGACGACGAATATCGGGGCAAGTCGGCTTGTGATGGATATAGCTGGATCTTCACATATGTGGAGCGCTTGCCACCAGTGTATCCAGGCCAGCGACGATAGTCCGCGGGGTTGGTGTTTATCACGTGACACTAGATGCTGTGTCTTGAACAAACTCTAGTACTTGCGCATTTGATCAAAACCTTCGCCAGTATATAACCGGCTGGGTCACAAAGAGGCTCCATTCTATGTAGTGGTATGCATTGAATTAAAGCAAATTATGCAGTCGTCAATCGGCGGATATTACTGATGTTAGAATACGCACGGCCTACATAACGATATCATACGACAACAGAATAAATCATTTTTTTGTTAAATCTTTACTACAATTACAACTGTGCTTGGATAGACATTACATTTATCATTTCTTGACAAACTAAACACATTCACACAAATTGTCAAGGTACATGTTTTCCATAAAAGGTGTTTTCCCGCTTTGACAATAGTGCAAGAACTGAAAGCTTGTCTATTTGTCCCAACGTGCTAGTCTGAGGTTTGAAAAGCTAGATAGTACAAAATGTTACTTACGTTGTACAATATAACGTCAATAATGGAAAGCCCTTATATACCTGACAATTTGTCCGAGTCAAACAATACATTCGGTAGGAATAATTTACTTCTTAAATTAAAGACGCTAATCAATCGATGTGTGGGCCGACGATTTATACCCCAAGGGGCTCGTTTTACAAAGCTCGTTTTTCAATCGATGTGTTGGCCGACGATTTATACCCCAAGGGGCTCGTTTTATAAAGTGGGTGTAGCTTACTTTCAACGTAATTGTCATGACGATACGATGTCTTTTCTACTGGGCGTCATTGCAGTAACGTCAGACGTAACTTGCACCCTCTTTGTAAAACGAGCCCCTCGTAATACGGAACTCGTACCAAGTGTATACCCACTCTGTAATACGACTTGGGTCGACCAAAGAAATCACGATCGGTCACAGTCACGTCGTGGCAAAACGTCCAGACCATATCGGTCTTAGGCGAAGGAAACCACCTTTGGCATCGCTGGAAACAAGGACAGGATCACTATAAATCTTGGCTTTCTGGCACCTCTTAAGCCTTGGTCCCAACTCGCCGTAGTTGCAAATGAGTGCTGTCTGCTTGCAAAAACGTGGGCAAAATGTGGGAATCCGTATACGTGGTGAGTACCGCCTCAGTACGGATTTGGGAGACACGCCGTAGCACTTTTAGTGCATGAGGAACTTTGGCTGCGTTCGAGGTGCGGTCGGGCTACGGATTCACCTTCAGTACGGGTGACACTCGTGCCCTCTACAGTCAATGAGCGCACAACGCACTGCCTCAGTGAGTCTTTAAAGTTTCTCCCACGGTCACTTGGCCTACGGACGCCGCATTTAACACGTGCGTGCTTCGCACGTTCCGTGCTTACTCGGCACTTCCCCAGTTCAATTGTCAAATGACGTGGACCGCACCGAGTAAGCGCGTGCTCCGCACTTACAACGCACGTTGTACGCACTGATATCTGCAGTATCCGAGCCGGCGAACGAGTGCCAATATTTAAGGAGGGAATACGTTCACGCACGTCACTCGCACGGTTGTGCAAGGTGTAAGTATATGGCCTGCACGCCACGCCTGGCCGTGAGCGGCTCCGTGCATCGTACTTTGCGCACGTGGTAAGTGCGTTGTACGTGCTTACAACGTGCTCATAACGTACGATCTTCGTGCGTGTAAGTACTGCCTCAGTACGATAACGTGGCAATCGCTCCAAAATCGTACGTTGTGAGCACGTTGTAAGCACGTACAACTTACTACGTGCGCTAAGTACAGTGCACACAACCGCTCTTCGTTAGTCTTTCTTACATGCTTACAACGTGCTCATAACGTACGATCTTCGAGCGTGTAAGTACGGCCTCAGTGCGATAACGTGCCAATCGCTCCAAGATCGTACGTTGTGAGCCAGTGTAAAC
>JAVFBY010044460.1:0-20439 GCA_034781015.1 Tonicella lineata
TATTAGAGTTATGAAATCAAAATATCCCCCCCCCCAAAAAAAAAAAATTAATGTTAAACAATAAACAGTGCAAAATTGTGTCGTAAGTGAAATAACCTTGAGCATCACGTAAAACTCATAAGGACATAAACAAATTCTCCTCAAGGACATAGGCATAATCTATGTCGTACCACTTAGCCTTAATGAGAGTGATGAAATGGATAAAGAACACATGATCTATTGGTGAATGACACTGTTTAAAGTAGTCATGTTTGATCTCTTTCAAACGGAATGTTTCTCCTCAAACAAGCTTCTCAAAGAAACTAGAAGGAAAAACTAATAAAGACAAATCCAAAGGAAGCCAGAAATGAATATTACACAAATGTAACCTGCTTAAGGGCTCCTAGCATACTGACAGAATTAATGGAGTGTGTTTGAAGAACTGCTCTGTTTAAGGGGTAATAGTGGGCAGTGGGGCTCTTCTAACAAATGGGTGCTTCCAACAACAGATAACAAATCAGTGAACTGTTAGAAGCGTTGAAAAGGACAAGCAGCTAATCTGGCAGAATAATAGGCATAAGGTGAAGGGAAAGAGGCTTTGTCACTTCAGGCTTTCTGAGAGAAGAACAAGTGGCAGACTGTGTTCTTATCTGATTCAATGAAGCTGGTCTAATTGATTGAGTCGTAGAAATAATGGACCCTGATAAACCAACAATTAGTTCAGAGTCTGTACACTTAATGGTTATTGATTTTCCTCGTGCTAGCTTCTTTGGAGAAGGTTTCTCCTAACTCCTGTGCACGGTGACAGATGGGCCTGGCCTGGAAAGGAGAGTGAGAGAGGCAGAGGCAGAATGATTGCCTGTCAATGCTTTACCCAACGCATCCTGTCACTCAACAAAAACAGATTATAAACCAACAGCTTGTCATATCTTATACCTCTGCTCTGGCTAGAATAGAACCGCAAGCCAGGCTCTACTGGTCTACTCTTACTTCATAAGCATGGTCTTATGAAACTGGTTCACATCATAAAACATGTCACATTTATTGTTCACCACCAGTAGATGTTCTATATTTTTATAAATGCAGAGAAAAAAAATGTGACATGCCTCCACAGGGGTTCGAGTCCGAGATCTTTGGCTAACAGGACCAACACTCCCCCGACTGAGCTATAGAGGACGCTGGTACAGCGATCTATGTTTTATGTATATATTTTTTTTAAATAAATCGCGCTGGCACAGGGAAATGGTTCAACTAAAAACTGACAAATCTTCAATTTCTAGATTAATGCTCAGAGAAAAGTTTCAAGTTGACTATAATCTTGAGTTGTCATGGGTGAGTTATATTCCAAGAAGACAACAATCACCTATATTTAATCATTGCCAAGATATTGAACTGATCATACTTAATTACCTATAACGCAGCACAATTCAGTAAATTTCAAAATCAGATGTTTCAGTTATGTAATGTTTAAAAATATAGTACAGAGTAATCAGTCATATGGGTTATAGTAGACATAAAATATTACAACAATTCCCTCCAATAGTATTAACCAGAAAAGTGTATTAATTCGTCTTATCCATTGGTACAAGAACATTAACAAATGTGTCATTTGCACATTTTTTTTAAAACCTTTATTAAAATAAATTGTCCAAAAGGATCTAAATGGAATTGTCATTTGCAATAGTTGGTATATATACGATAAGGGCCAGGGAACATTAACAAGTGATAGAGCAAATATAAGCAATAAACAAAACCTTTATAATGAAAGCTAAATCTGTTATTTTAAAACCAGCTACATGTATTTCTGGTGTAGCCTGTTCTTACAGTAATCACAGATTGCTTGTGCATGGTTTAGGAGAGTTGTAAACAAGAGAAATGGTTAAGTGATAGGGACATTTGTCTCAGGCTTTTCCCTGAAGGTAACAACTCTGATACCATCAGATCTCCCCTGAAGGAGCTGGGTTAATTGGGCAGGACCCAATCGGTGGACAGAGCTGACCCTGGGCAATGAGATTCCCATCAAAACCTGTCGTTGACGACTTTGCTATCTAACCACAAGGGTAATAGAGTTTCACTTGGTTAAAAGGTGCCAAGAAAATGATTCAAGTTAAAATTTGGCTGGGATTTGGGGACCTGTCGTCAAGACAGAGATTTGCATGATTTGACAGTTCTGTTAGCCTAGGTCAGGGAAGGGCCAATAGGTGCTGAGCGAATGACAACGTGAGAGAGACACTCAGAGAAACTGTCTTCAAGCACTTTTCCAGTCTCGTCACGTTTTGGAAAATCTTCCTCAGTATTTTCATCACATATCTTGTCAATCAGTGGTGATCTACTGATGCTGTTTGTCTTGTTATGATTGTGTTAAGGCAGTGTAATTTGGGAGCCTTGTCGTCTGGGTGTGGTTACCCATTCAATGATAGGCCAAACTCATCAGACTCTCCTCCCCGTGTCCCCTTAGGGCTATCTGACATCAGACATCCTCACTCACTAATTTTACACCAGTTGGCTTCATTATTTCCAATGATTCACCATTAACCCGTCATTTCCACACAATTTCCTTTGGCTGTTATAATCCAATGTGGTCTAACCATCTTAATGTTGGAAATCTCTACACGTACTGTTACATTGTACATGTAGATGTTGTAAAGAAAATAGGCTTTACAGGGTCCCCCTGTGGAAAATGCTAATTGTTTATTGAAATCTCAATTAAATTTGTACATTGAAGGATCAAAGTCACCATATCCTTATTATTGTTAGTTAATAACCATATACATGTTACATTTATAACAAACAAAAAGTGTATGATGATGTGAAATGGTTTATACACTGTACTGAAATGCTGCTTTAAATGAATTTTTATTCTTTACTCTTTAAATGCATGGTCCTCAATATTTATATTAAATACTCTTTTCATATGACTAATAATTTTAAGGTTATCTCAGTTTGGTATTGTATTGGCCTGCCAGTCAAAGGCTCTAGGTTCAATCCTCCCCAGAGGCATTCATTTTTTTTCTTCTTCCTCATTAAAAACTACAATTTTTTTTGTTAAAGGTCAATTTTTCACGTTCATTGGAGTATGAATGTAAAAACCAAGGTGCACACTGTATGAATCCGCATAGCGGTTCATACAAAAGTGTGCACCTCGGTTTTGAAGTATGAACGTAAAAATTCAGACTCCATCGGCCAATCAGATCACTGAATTCAGCGTGGAACACACAGAAATTTAATTATATAAATATGTTGATTATTTATATGATATAAATATTAATATTGTAGTAAGGGGCCTATAAACCTGCAAAATTTTCTAAACTACATTTATATGTAGGAACTAAAATCTTAGAAAGTATGTCACTGAATATATGTCACTGATTCAGTGACACACTTTCTAGGATTTTAGTAGTCAAAGTAGTAGTAGAGTAGTCAACACCATGTTTGTTACAGTATTTTCATTATTCATTGAATAATGAAAATACTGTTATAAACATGGTATTGACTACTCTGATATTTTCTAATTATATTCTACTGAATAGACTTATAGTAATGGTAGCATTGTATCATATTATAAATGCACAATGAATATGAAATAAAAAGGGAAAATATTTATCTGGTCGCTTGTTTATCTGGTATGTTTCTTATGTTATCAGGACCCCCCTTCGTCTGTCCAGCTGGGTTTAGGAATGGAAGACATGATATTCAAAGTAGCCGACACACATCTTTTCTTCAATGATTTAGAGGTGAGGACATTGTTAGTTACAAATGATATCATTATGAAGGCTGGTGCTCTCGGAGTTAAGGCCAATTTTCACCAAATACGACAACCGTAACCGCATCATTTAACCAGAAGTTGATGGTTTCGACATGACGCCCGCAGTGGGAACGGTACTAGAGAATAAGTAACGTTCTATTTTTCTCGACGATGCGGTTGTGGTTGAGGTTGTCGTATTCGGTGGAAATCGGCCTTTAAGGGGCATGAGGAAATACATTTTTTGTGGTGTCGTTTTTTGCTCCTTTTTCCCCCCTTTTTCTGTCTTGACTTTCATGTTTCCAGTGACGTGAATGGTGGTTTCCTGCACTCATGGGGCTTGTACCCTGTCATATAGGTGAAATACTCCTGAGTACAACGTTAAACCTCAATCAATCAATCATTATGAAGGTATGCCATTTATGTAAACATAGATCCCATAATTGGATTAAGTTTGCCTTCTTATTACGGGGCTAATTTGCTGCACCGTGGCTCAGTGGTTAGAGCATTTGATGGCTGATCCTCCTTTAATGTACCAAACAAGTTCAAGTTGCCTAGTGAACCTGATTTTGTATTTGAGATTTCTTCACGGTTTTCTGTCAGACTATAAATGGAGAACGTCTTCATATAAGTGAAATACCCTTGAATACGACAATAAACACCTATTAAACAAACAAACATATTTTTATTAAGTTTAGATGACAACAAATTTTGAATAATCCATCCTATTTTTTTGTACTGTTGGGCAATTCGAAATCATCATCTTATATTTTGTTTTTCTATTTTTTTTTGTTGTTGTCATATAGTTGAAATACCCCTGAGTACGATGTTAATCACCAATCAAACAAACAAACATCTTTTTTTTGAATTATGATATTAGAAGTGTTGTGAATACAATTTTGACATTCATTCCCCATTTTGATCTAAATAGGAAATAAAATGAATTGTTTTGCATCGGGATCTGTTTTCAGAAAACATGAGGTCAGAGTTCGACTGAATACTATTTCTGATGAACTGACATTCCAAACTATTATGTTTTCCACACAAACAATATAACATGTATTTTCGTTTAACTTTTCCTTTGAGTTTAATTGAGATATGTCAAAATGACGTAGAAATAACATGTAGCTCTAAAAAAAAAAAAAAAAAAAATCAAACTAATTTCTTTGATGGTATATTTTTAACCATGATCCAACAATAGTGAAGCAACACAATACCAATAGTACTATGTTTAGTTAATCTTATGTTAACTGAACAAGTTTGATTCAGTTACAGTTTGAACATGGTAATGTGTGTCATGGTAAGATTTATGAAGCATTGTGAGGAATAGAATAGACTGTGTAATATAAAAACTGGATCAATTCTCTATATAGCCCATCCTTGAATTATGTGGCACTCTCGCTGTGAAACCCCGGAGAAGTTGACTGAATTCTCTGTCATAGTCTTAGAGAAATGTGACTGGCATTACAGCGCCGCTAATTGACTGTGGGGTTCTCCAGCGGATTTGCATTGTAGAGAGCAGGTTTTCTGGTTTGGGCCTGTATAGTTTTGTTTACCCTATAGCGCCAGCCAGTCTGCAGTGCCTCAGCCTAAACCGCTGGGCCTCTGACGACTGCTAGGTCCTCGCCACTATAAACAAACACCTCAACAAACAGCAGTGCTCTTAGCTACAGTAAAACCCTGTCAGTCGCCTTCATAGACTCACTATAGTCTGTTTGAACACAGTTCAGAGGAGCAAGCTTCTGCTTTTGTTATAGCACTGTTGTATCGGACGAGACATGGTTAACACCGGGTCAAAGGACCATATTGCTTTAGAATGGGACAGGAAAATCCTTCTATTCAAGGGTTACTGTTAATACTTCATCATCTTCTCAAGCTACATTTGTCATAGTGCCGTTAGCTTTTTTCTGTTTCTATTTTTTTTTTCATCGGCTCTAGGGAAATGACAACGGACGAGTATTGATAGCTGCTATTTTATTCTTTCTACCTGTGTTATTCCAGGGCTTCTTATCAATAAACCAAGCTGTTTGGCTGGAATTCTTTTTTGGTTAATCCAATAAATAAATAGTTTATAAGGAAGCTTGACAGAGTGGCAGGCAATGGCTTAATGAAAGAAGTTTATTACTGTTGGAAATTTATCACCGTACAGTACATGTGAACATCTTACATGTATATACATGTACCTTATTTTGAAGCATGAACAACCTGCAATAAATAATAAAAAATTAGAAATCTTCTTAAGAGATATATATGAAAGAAATGTTTAACAACTACATGTATGGAAGAAGAAAGCTTGAAAAAAAGAAAGAAAAGGATGCAACTTATAAATTATTATAAAACTCAACAAATATAACAAAAAGGCATTTATTAAGCAAAAGAAAGAAATCTTTGTATATTGTTCTGTCTTTTTTATTAGGGACTTATATGAACCAACTGAACTACATCATGAACCTTGTTAAAATTCTGGGTTTCCATATCAAATAACTTCTTACTTAAAAGATCAAAGAAGATAGTCTTTTGTATACTGTTTCAATATTCTTTTTTTTATTTTATTAACAAACAAAAAATCAGTGAACAAATCCGATACTTTAGCTTATAATTGGCAATATTCTGGGATTTTTGCTGTAAAAACTTCACGTCTTATTTGATATGTGAAGTTGAAGAGTACACTGTGTTTTTGTGTTTTTTTTTTTCTCAAACAAAAAAATCTGTCAGCAAATCCTATAAATGTACTTAGAACTTTAGCTTATAACTGGCAATATTCTGACAAATTTATTTTATTTTTTGCTATAAAAACTTCACGTCTTAGTTGATATGTGTAGGTGTAGTCAGTGGAGCAAAGTCAGTATATTTGATAAATTGTGACGTACAGAATTGTTTTATAGTGTTAGTGATTCTGCTGACACACACAGGTTACATGTGATTCCAATTACTATTATCATTGACTGGCAAAGCTGATTAGTGTGACCCCTTTAAAACACCCGGCTGTTTTGACAAGGTTGTGTAAATCTCAAATCTGTGGGACTCAGCACTACCATATGGGGCATCGGCTGGGAAATTTTCAACTTCACTGGGCATGAAAAAGCCAGTTAATTAAAAAAAGATTGTACATGTTATAGCTTTAGAACACTCTAGTATTAAGAGTCACTTTAGTCGATGTACAATGTACATGTATTGTTTGTTTACTGTAAACAGGGCTAGAAATTCTGTTTTTTTTCACATACACAACAAATGTTTTATAAGCACTAACATTTTCATGAAAAAAAACTAGCTATTCGTATCAAATGAATAAAGACTTAGATTTTTTTAAATGTAAATCTATAATTACCTTCTGAATGTAAAGGAGTGAAGCTGTCGTGTTGATTTTAAAATTACCAGGGATGATAAAACAGAAATAAAAAAATGGCGTTGAATGGCATTGTTTGAATAAATCAATTATCCATAAACAGTTAAAGGGTTTATGAATAGCTCAGTTTTAAGCCTACAATGCTTTCTAAGACCCTTAACAAATCTTTATTAAAAAAAAAATGAATACATAAATCCCGAAAGATGTAGAAATTACATTTGTTATGTTCTCTAGCCCAAAAGCCTGACAATTAATAAAGAGATAATGTGACGCCACAGTAGACTCCAGTGCTTGTAGACGATTGGACGAGGATTCAAATTTACAGCTTATATGAATTCGTGCCTATTGTAAGGGACTATTGCGACGTCACCACTGAACATATCCGAAGAAATATGCTTAAAACAAGAGCCTTTTCATTTTTATTCATTATAATTACAACAAAATATATATAATTTTAATCAAGACATAGTTGAGGATGTACAAAATTACAATAATAAACAGTTTGAAAATTCTTCAAATATGACATTTATGAAAATGGTTTGATTAATCAACCAAAAGGTTGATACAGTCCTGTATTACCCAACTTGTTTTCAGAGCTGTTACTATGGTAATATAACAAGAGGTGCAGTAATCTTCTATTATGTTAAATCACAATTAAGTTTCACTTGTTATTCCCCAGGAATGTGATCAAGTTCATATAGACGATGTATCATCGGATGATAATGGACAAGATTTGAGGTAGACTATCACTTATTTAATATATAGTTGGAGATTAACTAGAGAAATAAGATAGCGTAGCTAGTGGCTACATTTTAGACTACTTTTTTTAAAAGAAATATTTCTAGTATTTCTTCCTAATTTGGCAGAGGTTGGAGGATAAAACAGTGTTTCTGGTGCCTTCTGCCTTGGTTATCAATACTCTGTTAAAAACTTTGTTAACATTGACACAAACATGTGAAATACTGACGAGCAGTTTCCAATATGGTATTATAATTCACATTTTTAGTTCTGTTTCGGCCCATAACATTGCCCTCTTATAGGTCAAATATACCTGAACTTGGCATTAAAGGTTCTCCCAAATGGTCTATAGCCCAAATTGTCTAAAAATACACCATTAACTGCTGTGTGATTTTCAAAATTTTTCATTTAAAAAATCGCATTAGTTATGGATATATTAGGCTTTAAAAATCAGGTGACAGAAAGAGGATTAATCCATAATACTATCAGCATTACATCAGTGACGTCACCCGGGGAAAGTTGGATAACTAAAACGTCAAATAAGACACTTTAACAGAATCAGAAAAATATGTGACTTTATTTAAAAGGTAGTTTATCATGTTATATTTATAAATTTAGCCCTTCAAGCCAAACTTAAAACCCACTTGAGAGTCCCTTTAAACTCTAAGCAATAAATTAATAAAAAATCTAAAATACTGACACAGCTACATGAACTGGAGGAAGCCAAGCTCAAATATTGTATTACAATTCACATTTTTAGTTCTTTTCCGTTCCATAACATTGGCCTCTCATAGGTAAAATACACCTGAGCAGATCAAACTCCAAGCAAAAATCAATCAACAATGTGAAATTTTGCTCACTATTTAAGTAAATACTTTTATAAGGATTCTGTTAAATTAAAATCTACGTTATTAATGTGACATTAAAGCAAAGTTTGAAAATGTGATACGGCTTTTTGTTTAATACAAAACTCAGAACCTGACTGTAGAGTTTCATTAGCAAGGTGTACTATTTTTGAAGGCAATAAAATTTAAATGATTAGAGTGAATTTGTGTCATGATCCGGCATTGCACATAAAACTGCTTGACAAAGCATTGATTTTATAGCTAGCATTACTGTCTTGTGTTTTAGCACGTACAATTTTGCCACGGATGGATTTCATGCGGCAGCTAACAACACCAACTTGTGCCTAGCAACAGGAGTTCGAGGAGGAGTGGATTGGATGAGGAAGCTGGCCTTTAGGTATCGACGTATAAAGGAGATTTACAATAGCTATAGGACCAATGTCGGAGGTATGTCTAACATCACACAGAATTCCTTATCATTATTACTCCAGGCCATTTTTATACAGATGGAGCTATTAAATTTATATATGTCCACCTCCATCATCTGTCAACTGATTTCTTTCATGCCCGAACCAATTCAGTTCATATAAGAATCCCTGGTATATATATCTTTGACTATTTCAATTGACGAGTTCCTTCTTTTGATTGATCTAGCAATTCAATTTATGAATATTTTATAATGTAAGTGTAAGCTTCTGGTCAAAATCTATTTCAAGCTAGATTTATTGTAGTATAAGTGATAATTTCCCTTATGATGGAAATTGATTCAAATGAAAACAAATATCAATTTATCTTGGGAAATACCTGGCATTTATGAAATATGTATCTTTGTAGAGCTTTGAAAAATTATAATTGAAATATTATACATTTTAATTTATCTTGAGAAATACGTGGCATTTATTAAATATGTATCTTTGCAGAGCTTTGAGAAATTATAATTCAAAAGGTTTTAAATGTATGTTTATCAAGAAATAAATAAGGAGGTATATTTTTGCAGGTTTATTAGGACCCCAGAAACGAGAACAGTGGGTGCAGCTACGACAAGACATAGAAAGTCTCACTGATAACTGGTTAACATTGGCTTTAAAATCACTTTCCATCATCAACTCTAGGTGAGTTAAACATACAGACAATGCCGAAACAAACCCTGTGGCCATTCTTAGTTTTGTCCAGGGACAAAATAAGTCCCCCAATCCCGACAATGCTTATACTTTGTCTACATCTCTAAGTCTTGGGCAGGAGATTCCTGATGCCCAGGGCACATTTCCACAAAGCCTCCTTAAGCTAAGGAGACCTTAACTGTCAGGACAACACATACCTTCAGTACGAGTCGTCATGGTTATTAAGGTCCCCTTAGCTTAAGGAGGCTGTGTGAGGGTGTGCCCTGTAGCTCTTGGAGTTAAGTGGCATCAGAAAGTTGATTTTTTGTGGTGTTGTTTTTTCTCCTTTATTTTCCTTTTTTCTGTCTTGTCTTTCATGTTGCCAGTGATGTGAACGGTGGTTTCCTCCACCCATGGGGCTGGCACGTCCTGAGTACAGTGATAAACCCTAACCAATCTCTATGTCTCGATCTTTACTATGATCTAGTTGATATTCATCATTTGGATATTGACTAGATGTCGGAATCCTTTCCATCCTTTCAATTTACATAACAGGATTTTGACCCGCCACAACACAAGAAAATCATACCAGCTCTCAGGCGTCCCAGTAGATTAAGTTTAGAGGTTATCTGACAAAAACTCTACGGAATTTACCAAAGAAAATGTTTACTTTTTGGATAAAATGATTGTTTAAGACTGACTCTACAGCTGGGTAATTTTAAGTTAATACATTGCTAAATTCATTATGCAAAATCATGTTACATAAATTGAATCGAAATAAAGGAGTATTTATTCAGTCAATATCCAAATAATAGATTTCAAACATCTTTTCAAAAGGACTACAAATTTAGTCACTAAAAAACTTAACATTTTATATTTATAAAATAATGTAAAAAAAGGAAACATTAATTTGCACATCTCCCCCAAATCTCATGTTATCTTGCTCCATTTAAATAATTGTGAATATGGGGTAATATTAAGTTAATACACTGAATAATCTTGCATAACACCCCCCAGAAAATTTCATTAAAAACAGATTTAGCAATTGGAGGTGAAATATTTAAGCCATAAAAAGCAATATTTAATAAATAAATTTCCAGGTGTACATTGTACAGTTGAGAAGAATGATTGATATTTTGTAGGGAATTAATACTTTATTTATAGAAAATTATTTATTTTTATAAAATAGACAGTTATGCTAATGCCATGTATTGAATCAGAACTTTTGTTGTTCTGCTGTGTTAAAAATGTCTTTTCATAAGAATTGTATGTTCCGTGCACAATTGTCAGAAATTAATTAGTTGGAAATAATTGTTGAATAAATCAGAGGGGAAATAATTATCTTAGGAGTTGTAATTTCCAAGTAATTATTTTCCTAATCCCGGAAGTGTGCGTTTCTGTTGGAAGATCAAAATTGATAGGATTTAGGAAAAAGTACTACCACACACAAAGAACTGTAATCATATGTAATCATCGAGGCATAAATCACACCAGTTATTGTGTATTAATATACACGTTTGGTTTTTTGAGCCACGAGTACCTCGTCTAGTGTAGAAACTTGTGAGGGAAATGGCTTTAAGAGACAAAAAAACTGGCGACAGTCTTTATTGGTTAACAAAAGCAGGCTCTGCTGGACTCGGCCAACCTTAACGGCTAAAGTCCCACTGTTTGTCTGGTTCCCATGGTAACAAGGTCAGCTCAGACCAAGAGATTCTCCAGTTTGATTGGTTCTACAACAATAATACTCATATCATTGTATATTATGACAGTATTACATTATAATTACAAATAAACCTGTTCAGAAGAAAGAATTACCCACATCCATATTGGATAAAAATGACACTGTTCAACTGATTATTCTAGGGGGGGGGGGGGGGGGGGGGGCAAAGTTAAAAAACTTAACTTAATATACAACATTAAATTTCTGTAATGAAGTGACAGCAATATCTGTGGCATGCCTGGTCCATTAACTGGCTGTTAAGAGTTTTGAACAAAGACCCCAGATAGATGGGGTTGAAAATGGATTAAAATTTTTGGCCAAATAACTAAGTTTAATCAGCAGTCAATGTTTCGTTTACAACCAGACTTTTGATATAAGTAGGGAACCCTTGAGATCTCCCTTAGAAGAGTTATAAAGTTTATGTTGGGAAGGTCCAATAACAGTAAAGGGTATTTCCCCAATTTGCTCAAGCATATTGACAGAGAACCATTAAATTACAAATATAATATTGCGGGTGATTTGGCGACAGCTTCTTGATGCTCAGGTGCTCTATAAAGAGGCTTCATTAAGAAGATTTTATTTTTGGTGGTGTCATTTTTTGTTCTCCTGTCTTTGTCCTCTCATGTTTTTTTATGTTTCCTGTGGTGTCAAGGGTGGTTTCCTCCTCCCTTTGGGCTGGCACTCGGTGAAATACCCCTAAGCACGGTGTTTAACCCCAACCAAACAAAAATAATATAGTATTACTTCTCTCATCTTTTTAAAAGATGTTTACTATTGGAAATGTAGGTGAAATACTGTACACCTGAGCATGGCGTTTGCCACATTTTGATTAACCTAAACCAATGATAAAACTCACTAATACATGGCTTTTGGGTTGTGACGTTACGGCAACAGTATGGTGTCTTTTTGTGAAATGAAGTTGCCTATACTTTAACATTGCAATATGTCAGTTTACAGAAAACTGTACAGTACAGCAAACTTCAAATTTAATATCCTGGGCGGATGGTGGCCAGACCATGACACATCATACTTAAATAGTGGTCGGATCCTGACTAAATGCTGACTAAACACTGACTAAATCATCCGGCCACCATCCTCCAGATTCGAGGATGGTGGCCGGACCATGACTCATCCTGACTCGTAAATGGCTGCCATCGTTCTAAGGCAATGACATTTTCCTGAGGATATATACTAGTTCAAGTTAGCCCAAAATTTCCAGAAAATCCATCTAGTAGTTTTCTCTTAATCAGCCAGACAAAATCAGGGGAATTTTAAAAATAATAATAAATATAACCGCAGTTCATGGTGGTTATGGAATTTCAAATTTTCCCAATCACAATCTACAATCTGAATTTGAGTCAACTGTACACTTTTCCCACCACTTTAGTCAAATTGTAAGTTTTTTTTAAGATGATATGGTTTTTATTTGTACGAAATAGCGTTCTTTGGCCAACCATTTTCCTGAGATATTTTATACTGATTTTTCTGAGTTACTTTTACTGATTTTCCTGAGATGCTTTTAACACATTTATTTATTTCATAAAAGAGACACAAGGAAAACAGAAAGTATTTCAGACTAACCAACCACTGGCCTGAATGTTCACAACTTACTTCTTCTACTGCTAGATGATGTCACTTGTTCGTCATAAAACTCCTCAGTTCTCTTTGTTCTTCTTACTGATGTTCCATCATCTGTTTCAAACTCATCCATCATGGTATTGGATTTTGTTCGTCTTGCCATCCTTGACACACCAGATGTGGGTAATAGGCTATCCTTATCCTGGGATAAACCTTTAGGCTTCTTCTGGAAACGTTCTGCAAAACCACACAATAATAACAAAAGGTGTGATGGATCACAAAAAAATGAAGAGAATATGTTCTGACACAAAATAATCATATAATAGAATTTCCATTTTTCAAATAAAGTTTACAACTGCATTTCATTTGATGAAAACGCAGTTCACAGTACACACTCACAGTTTAAAAGCAGCTAAAAGTGGAATTCAACAAGAAGACAAAGTCATCTATATCCCCAAGCCCATTTTAATGTCATAACAAATATATGTTACACCTGTAAATCTTGTACGAAATAACGTTGTTCAAATACCCTATAACGTCTAGCAGTTCGGACAGAGAATTAGGTTTTACCACAGGGGTTCTTACATGCTATTTCTATGAGACTGTCCCAAAATTAGAGTGACCCAACTGCTAAAAGTTATAAGGTTAGTGCAATATAAATATAACTCTAACTTTATTCAGTGTATTCTATCTCCATAAACTTTGTTAAAATATTTCTATTTCTGTTTGGCAAAGAAAACAATGTAATAATAACGCACTAAAAGATGGGATGTCCATCCAACATTTTTCTTGTTCCAACAAAATTCAGACAAGAGAACAAGATTGTGCCCAAGTTGATAATCAGGAAAATTCTAATTTTGATGAAAAAGCAGGTCACCTGGCTTGTAAGTGTTGGATAGTAAAAAAAACTGTTTAATTTATTTTTATTATATTTTTTTATAAATGCAGAGAAAGAAAATGTGAAATGCCTCCATACGTGTCGGACAAGTGAGAAAGTTGAAAAATAATTTAACAAGTCATTTAAAAAAAAAACTAAAAAAATCTTTTCCAGTTTATTGTAGTAACACAGGTTATGAAACTAAACCTACTCACTTTTTTGCATATGTGCTCCCCCTGGACTTTGGAAAGACTATGGTGTGACGAAAATAGAACTAAATGTAGCCATTCGTTTGGATTGATTTGGTGCGATAGGGATTTGGGTCTTCGGTTGTATAACCTGTGTTATAATTATAAACTAGAAAGGGAGGGACAAGAATATATTTTTTTAAATATGATTTCTTTACTTATTTTTCATTTTTTTTCTGGGAAAAATATTTAAAAAATACTATCTGTCAAACACTTACAAGCAACGCAACAGTAGTGGATATTTACCAGTTTTACTTTAATAATTTCATCAAACTTTAAATGCAATAGCCACTTAGTTTTATGTAAGTGAATACAATCCCATTTTGGGTTTTGGACAATTATACAAAAAGCATCAAATATAACTGAAGAAGTGTTAAATTCCTGTTGAAAATCTTAATGTTATTTTTTTACACTATCTGATAAAACAATGTTTGAATTTAAATATTAGGAACAGTGTACCATACAGTGAGTATTGTGTTGAAATTAAACATCCCAAATACAACCATGTGTATGCATCATTTGAAATCAACAGCACAAAACCATCAGTTACATTCATTACAAAAGCATTATGTACATTTTTGTATGTATATTTATATATATGCAAAACATCAGAATCACACTTTTGATTAGTGACAAACAAGTTGAATGTTGCTTAATGTGACGATGGGGTGTCTGGGCTTGAACCCTGATCTATTGGTCAGCTGTCCTTGCCCAAATCCACGGAACTGAAGGAGAATTCCTTCCTGCCTGGAGGCTCTATTAGGGGAGTTATTGTAAGAGTAGCTTAAGTTGATAATGAGTAGACCTGATGTTTACAGTGAATGTTAGTACATGTAATAAATTTTAATATTTATGAAATAGATAAGTAATACAGTTAAGAGTTTTCTACTCCTCTGAGTTTTTTTGTAATCATACATCTCTGTTGTATTTATAAACGCTTCTGATCAACATCTTCAAATCAAATACTGAGACAAACCCATATAATAATTATGGCACAAATCATTTGAATGTTGGTGGCAAAATATGTATGTATGATCTTGTTAGTGGTACAGGTTTTTTCAAACAACAATATATACATGTAAAGCTGAATAAAAGTGGACAAATATAGTTTGCCATATGGTACAATTATAAGCAGACATCAACTTTGTTATTGTGAAACAATTTGCAATTACATTTAATCACTGACAAACAGAGTGCCGTTTTAACAGCAGTTTTTTATACATACAAGTCCTATGTTTACTTACGTTCCTTTCCAGTAAAATCTGCGAATATACAGTTGGGTTTTAAACTCTACTGACATTACATATGCAAAGAGTTTTTCATCTAAAACTCTCCAGGTAGTTTAATGAGGCAGATGTAAGATTTAGCATGCATGAATCTTAAGCAGAATTCAATTTACTTGGGAATTTTTTTTTTTTTAAAATAACTACTGCTAAAGTCATGCTGTAAAAAAATGAAATAGATTTTCAACTAGAACAAAATCTATAAATATAGGTACAGGTTGTTTTAAAAAAATGTTTTACTTCTTTAGTGTTATCTAAAACAGTACAGGGAAATTGAAGGGCTGTCAATTTGAGTTTTACTTGTAATAAAATCGAATTGCAAATGGAGGGAAAATGCTATACATAAACTCTATAAAACTAGTAATGTACATCAAGTTGCCATAAACATGTATTACATATGCTTTTTTAAACTCACCTTCTACTACTACTTTACAGCTAGTTTCTTGATCTCCTAATTCATTCATGGCTATACACTTATATGTGGCTGTATCTGCGATGTCAGCTGAAAGGACCTCTAGCGAGCAAAGGCCACTGGAGTAGATGATGTCATAATGGTCATCACTCTTCAACTCACGGTTATTCTTAAACCAAGTCACCTTAGAACATAAAACATAATATCATCTGTGAATGTATGGCGGATATTGGCCAATTCCCAAAGGATGGAAAGAAACAATCGAGCCAAATATAAAATCTTTGTATGTAATAAACATCACAGCGGAGATGTTGTGGCATGACTAATCACAGTGAAATGATTGATTGATTGATTGGGGTTTAATGCCGTACTCAGGGGTATTTCACCTATATGACGGTGTGCCAGCCCCATTAGTGGAGGAAATCACCATTCACGTCACTATGTTTGCTCTGCTTTCCAGTTTATTTTATAATGGAAATTAAATATTGTTTAAACCAAGTGTTAAATACCATGACGGAAAAAGAGTCTGGTGAAGGTGTCCTGGGTTAGAAAAGAGCTACTATCACGTTTACCGGTTAGTGGTGCTTAAAGTATAATTAACACTACAAAAAGTGGCGATTGATGCACAACTAAATTCCGAAATTTATGACGTACATGTACCAGTAATGAAGATCGTGATCACAAAAAAATCTGTTACTTTCTTGGTATTGGGACATGATTCCAACGAGAAAAATGATAGATGCTTCTTTTTTTTCCAACAAGCATGGTGACATATACATGTATAGATACTTTTAAAAGACAAATCACACATATTTTGATTAACTAAAAAACAATAAATCATGTCCAACATAAACTTTCACTGATGACATAAACCAATTTTAATCTATACTACATGTATAGAGTTGTTGTGTGTTCATGTATATGCTTAACTGAAACAACTTTAGTTTTGCTGATTCAAATGAAACAAAATAACTGGTTACCAATGGATTATATGTGTTTCGTTTGATCTGTAACAAAATCTTAAAAGAATGGTCTTGGTTGCAATAACGTATTTGATTATGCAGGGCACTACTTGTTGTATACACTCAAGCCAATTTCCTTCTTAATTCGTGCGGCACTCATAATGAAGGGTTAAATATTGGGTTATCGTCAACATAAAGCCAAAATAGTCCAGGCCGTCAGAGTAAGCACTTGGCCAGTAAATGTAAGAGTGTTGAAATGTAAGAGTTCTGTTTGACCAATCAAATCCTTTTCTTGGGATCAGCGCCCACTTTTTGTCTACATCACTGTGCTGCGGCTATATTTAAATAAATAAGTCACACAAAGATGTTACATCCACTGTCTGCACGGACATGGATACACCCTGTAATGGCAACTGCCAGCGATCTAAAACAGGGGAATCGTTTTCCTCTTTCATACATTTATTAAAAAAAATGAATTAATTTGTGGGAATATTTGAGTATTTTAAAGGGTAACTTGTCAACGGAATTTTGGGTTGTTGCAGCCAGTACCATCCTTTTAACAGTAAGAATTTTTACCTTAGGTTGTGGCCTTGCCTGTACACAACAGAGCAGTTTGAATCCCACGCCTGATTGGATATATCTAGGTCTAAGTGAAAATGAGAAATCAGGAGCTTCATCCTTGGGTAACTCCACAGCAATCTCCTCTAAAGCTCTCATACGCCGCCTTGATAAATCCAAAACAGATGATTACAGTTTGAAATATTTGGAACAGTTATTTTGAAAGCAAATGGTTAGTTTGATCAGTTATTCCTTTTGAACACAACAACTTATTTTCAGCTTCCTGATGGCTAATGCTCACCGACCACCAGGGCACAAGAAAATCTCATCAGCCACTATACCTATTTTAGAAGTAGGCTATAGGCCTATTCAGGTTACTTATTTAGAAGGCGTTAGGTAATTTGGTTTGATATGCCACATACATAATCTTCTTTGTTAAACTATAGAGAACTGAGCGTCTGTTTCTAAATTGTCTGAAAGCAGGTAGTAGAGACTTGAACTTTTTACATGAGAAAAAAGTTGTATTGGGGGTACATGGAACAAGAAATAATGATGTTAGTTCATAGGCGTAGACCAGAAATTCCCAAGGGTCGAGGCCAAGTGGTCGACAATCATAGCCCAGCAGACTGTCTGTTATGGGGCTGCCGCGGCCCTGATAGCTTTCGAAGTGAGAAACTCAGACACATTAGGACATCCTCATTCCTTGGATAAAACATGCAATTGTGTGACTAGATCAGATTCTAGATTCCTCACTACAAACTCAAGCAAAGAGACAATACAAATCGAAACCCACATCATGGAGCATGAGTAGTGACTACCTTACGGCTTACAGGCAAGAAATTTCAACCACAAGTAACTGCATGAAGCTAATGCTAACAAACCCACACTTGTGGAAAAGCCAAACTTAATTCAGGCAAGGGTAAAGGCTCCAAAAGAAGGCCTGATCAGAACCTCAGGAACCGGAGTATTAAGGTTATCACCAATGGACAGCCCGATAACTTGGCAACGGACTGTTCAGAGAGGTTTGTTACCAAGGCTACCCTGGAAAAACCGAAGGAGTAAAGACCTGCATTCGGTTTAAACAGAGACCAAAATAACAAACCAATGATGCACATCTTACAATGGTGCAAATCTTAACTGTGGACTGCCAGGTGTCAGTAAAGCTCAAAGCCGCAAACAAGATCTATCATAAATGTGCCCCTGTATCAGTATCATGTGACTAATCTAACCGCCATGCTGATACCACGTGATACATCAACGCCTTTGTATTGGTCTTTTTTTCTAGATCAGGCAACAGTTTACCGTCATCAGAGATGGTGAGTTCTTGGCCTCACGTTTTTGGAGTACTGTATAATAATATGAAGACTTAGAAACTGTATCCTTAAGAAAAATGTATCCAATGGCTGATGCATACAATTGTAACGGTCAAGTAGTAATTCAGCTGTATAGAAACGAACTGCTGTCATTGGTGATTGAAGTTAAACTGAGCAGAATGAAGGTGCTGTATCACCCAGGTGCATGTTGGGAGGAACTAATGGGGAGCAATCTATTGGAGGTAATCCCGAATTAGGAGAATAATTGTTTCTTCGGTAATCAGGCAATTTGGAAACCAAAATGCAAAATGTTTGGTGATGGGAATTTTTATTGAGTAAAAAAGTGGCTCGAGTTAAATGTATAAAATGTAGGACCCTTCATTTGCTTAAAGTATATGTTATAAGCCTAAACTGGGTACATGTCAAAATCCTATCGATATAGGCTTAACATCTTTAACTGGATCAATTCCTTGACACTATTACAGTGATAGTAAAATGTAAATAATATGATCTACAATGTGAACAATGCCTAAGCATGTTCGACTTAAATTAAACTTACGTTCCCATTGGTGTAAATTCACGTGGAAGTTCTCTCTTCTTTAATTCTGAAAAATAAATTGAACAGCACATTATGTTAATGTTATAATGTCTTTAAATTATTTTAAACAAAATACATGCATTTGGTACCACCTTGTTGTTGGTTGACAGAAAAAAAACATGAAGTGTTATTATATATTTAAACAAAGAACATGGCGACTGCTATTTTATGTGTTTCAATTCCTTAGCTTTGGAACGTGCATCTTCATATAAATATGGTAAAAGCCACAGAATGTAAACTGGGTCACATACATGTACATTGTATATGGCTTACAAAGCATACAACAACAGAAATAGGGAAAGGAAGCATTCTTGTATACAGTATTACAGAATTTTTATTTTGACTATTTCATTCGAAAGTTATTTGTAAGTCTTACAAAGCTTTCATCATAGTTGATCAGTCATTTGATTAGGTGGATTTTATGTGATTTAGGAGTGAAACTAATCCATTTTGTGTACTGCCCTTTGCTACATGTACTTGGTTTTCTGTGCATACTTCTGTAGATAGCATCGTTGTGCTTTTGACTAAATATATCTAGAAAGAGAAGACAATTTTTAGCTTCTTCTTTACAGATTAATGTAAGCTACATATATTATGTATGTTCCATTTGTTTTTTTCCCCTTTCTGAAAAATGTGAACACAGAATCTGGTAATTCTTAGCCTATAACATGATAAGATTTAACAGGTTTGACTACGAGATGAAGAAAGAAAAAAGTTTTCAAAAGTTCAGGATATGGTTACCTTCAACCTTTAACAGTGCGACTTCTTCCCTTCGGCCAAAAGAGTTCTCTGCTCTTACTTTATACTCTCCCTTATCTTCAAGTACACACCGACTGATCTTCAACTGAAACTCTCCTCCTCTGTAAATCTGCATGTACTTCACACTCTGCGTTAGCATGTCATCATCCTTATACCTGTAAACAAGAAAAGCAAACGGCTTAACTATTTAGGGAATACAAAGATGTTAAAATAATCGTTTTATAGTATAGACCGATACCACGAAAGGAGCATCTTCTCGAGACAAGGCGAGGCCCGACGTAAAACTCTATTCCTCCCCTTGTCGTATTTACTTACAAATTCTTGTCAACCAATAGCATCGAACTCCTTTACTATTTACTCTTTACTACCAAACGTAATTGA
>JAVFBY010044461.1:0-12950 GCA_034781015.1 Tonicella lineata
CATGATTTCTCTTGGCTCATACACGATAAGTACACATTAAATAATTTTCATTTCTGCGGTATTATTTTAATTTATGAGCTACCTTTGATACCACTTTAAATCGTTGCTATCTGAATTTACTGAAAAAGCTAATTTTGAGAGCATATGTATCTTTAAACCCGAAGTCTATTAACTAGTTATTAGACTTCAGGTGAGACATAATGGATTTGGTTCGTTCTGCTCTGTAAAAGATACATAAAGGCTAGAGAATTTGGAGTTATAATGTTGACAACAGAATAACATCTCTTTGGAAAACTTCTTGCGGCAAGACTGGTGGTAATACACAAGTCATAACGAAGCCGGAATTTTAAAGTTTTCCATGATTTTCTCTAAAGCTAGTTTATAAATGCACACAGCACAAAGGTCAAGGCTTTGAGTCATGTAGTAAAACACATGCCTGAAAGCCAGGATTCGTATTTGCTGCCGGTCTCGGGGTATGTTGTGCAGTGCAGACGTGTTTTAAAAATAAAGATGGCGACCAAATCGTCCGGACAGGGTTAACCTGGTGTTCTGATAAGTTCTTGTTCTTATTTACCATGTTAATGATATCCGGCCGATGTTGTCGCCAATTGTATCTTAAAGAGGTTAAATACATGTAGGTCACTGTTACCAAACGACTAAACGCGCGAGGGTCTGAAATCACATACGACTACCTTTGCCGTAACGTGTCAACACCTATCTGTTGTAGCAACTCCCGTATTACGTCAGTACGGCGAGAACGGGTCAGCAAAGGCCGAGTGATAGCTGACTTTCTCAACAACATTTTAATGAGTGATATTTATTAAAAGCACTCGACGTTATCTCGACTACTTATGTACTAACTGTTGACACAGAAGATCATACTGAAATTGAAGATCGTGCGACTAAGGTCAATACTTTCCTGTTATCCACTATATTATCACCATTAAGTCGCCAAGCACAGAATGAGTATCGCAACAATGTAATTTGCTTAAATAGTGGCCCCTTTTTATAATAAATTCTTGTGATTTACTGAAAGAGTGTCCTACAGTTGTATATAGTGAGAACAGGGGGTATGCGTATTCCCAACAGTCGTATGTACTGAATCCATGCATGATGCGGGATCTTTATCAGCAGTTTCAGTGCTTAATAAATCAACGGTGTGTGATCGCCAAAAACAGTTTTGTGTGTTAAACAAAGATATATGGTCGTCATTATCAGTTTAACGTGTTGAATCAACAATGTATGGGATATTTAATAGCTTCCCGTGCTGAACGCATGGCATATGATCGTCACCAGTAGTTTGATATGTGAGTCCACGACGTATGGGATCGTTAAGAGGAGTTTTATGTGGTTAACTTCATGGCGTATGGTCGTAATTATAGAGCAGTTAATGTGTTGAATCCACGATGTATGACATCGCCTCTAAGAGTTTAATGGGCTGAACCCATCAGATGTGATGCTCTCTATAAGTTGTATATGTTGAATACATGATATGTGATCATCTAGAACATTTCTATATGTTGAAACTATGATGTATGGTCGTCATCCGCAGTTTTATAAGTTGAATACAGAATATGTGTAACTCCTCACCAACAGATGTGTTGAACTCTTGAGGCATCTATAGAAGTGTGATATCTGCGCAGTTATCACATGGGTTTGATTGATTGATGTGACTGTACCCAGAGGCTTTGCTAAGGACAGAAATCGTACAAAATGTGCCTTAATAAATCATACCTCCCGGATGGTGTCAATCACTTCACATACAACAGAAGCCGTTCAACATTAGTGTCCTTTCTCGATTCATCAACGTCCTTAAATGCCGTGTAGGTTTTGGGGAAATATTCGTTCGTTTATTTACTTACATAACTGTTCATTTTGACACAGAATATTTCCAAGCAATCCAGATTGCATTTTCAACTGAGGACTATTGACTTCTTCAATATATCCGTCACATCCAGTTCAAACTATATAATACGTCCATCGAAGACAAACTAATTAATTGTTTCCACCCACTTAACTAGAAGAAATCTAAGGAATTTGGCATTTGACAATCACATTTTATTTAGTCAGCAGGTTGTGGGAAACCAAGAAAATGTCCCCCAACCAACCGAAATGAGATCAGCGCTTTGACAAAAGACCCGATTTATATTCAATTGGCCATAAATATTTGATGGGAGTCTGCACCGTCTCGTCCCTTTCACCAAAATGTTTGAGTATCTCAATTCATCACAGAGATAATGGGGAGCGCGTGAACTTTGTTCGGGTAAGGAATAAGAGAGGAATAATCATTGATCATCATGACAACGACTAACCATGACGTGAAATGGCGGTAATTATTTGGAGAAATCCTTTCATTCTCTTTCCCATTTATCTTCTATCAAGCCGCAGAAAAGGGACAAGGTCTTCCTGACTGAATGATGTCTAACAGATGAGACATGTTTTTAACGAGAAATATTTGGAAGGAAATGATGGCGTTCCTCTATAGGGATAGCGGAGAGAAAAATATAATAGGCATCTGATATATGGTCATACCACAAATGAGCTTGCCAACTGTCATAGTTTTCAGTCCATGGATTCTTTATAGCTGCGTCCATTATCCACGGCTCCGAACAACTAACGATGAAATGAAAATATTAGAGCAAATCATGACATTGTCTACTTAGAACTGGGAAGGTTTCAACAGACATTTATACCTCCATGTTTTTTGTATATTCTCTATTTTTGTGTGTATATATATCAAGTTAAATCCATAAGCATCATCTTAAAATTTAATCAATTGTTACATAAGAATTTTGTTGTGTTGAATGTGTGGCATGAAATACTGCAATAGAATAAGGTATTTCCTATACGTATTTATAATTTAAAGAAAATATAAATAACTTTAATTTTAAAAAAATCCTACATGTTCAAAATATGGCTAAATCCCCAGAAGACCATTACTTGTCAAACAACACAATTTGACTCACAAAGTTAAGTTATAGAAAACAACACTACTAAGTCCACTAACTCGTATAAGCGAAAAAGGGTGGAAATAAAAATAGTCTGTTTTAAAGGTGAAGGAAAAAAAAAGTCATAATCAAATTATAGGCCATCACCCAGCCAAAACTACTATTACACTTCTTGTAGGGTTGCCCGTTTTCCACTTAAGACCACTTCATTTATTGGTACTGTAAGTAAAATGTATGGGGGACTTTTATGCCATGTTTTATTTAAGATTTTTTGCACATAAAAATAACCCACATTACTAAAAATTTAAAAATAACAAAACAAAAAATGTACAAGTGTACAAAATAAAGCTATTTATCTAATGCAAAACATTTTAATATACATTTACTTCAGTGAAATGCATTATGGTCACTACAACAATTGTAGCAAAGAAAGTCCACCATACGTTTTACTTACAGTAGCAACAACTATAAAGTTCATTTCAGAGGAAAACGGGCAATCCTACAAAGTATAATGGCTACTTTGTTAACAATTTGTCAAAGTCTATCATTTTACTATTACTTTATGTTTTGTTTCCTTCCCCTTTCAAAAAGATTGTTTACTTTTATTTCCAGCCATTTTCGGTATTAAATATGATCTTGATTCCTTACCATTTAAGGAGTTTGGGTTAAACTCCAAATATAAATCACACTGATATATGTATGCTGTCACATAGAAATTACGACTTATGTTCATATGTTCCAGAAATACCCGTATGACGGTACGGTCCAATGTCTTAATTGGTCTTATCCTGATCAGCCATTGATGACATTACATTTTATTATAGTCCATTGGAAACTTGTCTCTTAGAGTTAATTTAGAACATGATGATTTGTCGTTTTTTAGTAATCGACATCTCTGTGCCAGTGCAATCTACGTTCTCAAAATATATACACATTATATTTATTATCTGAACCGTATATATGTAAAAATACTAAGATTGGAATAACTCAATTTTAATCGTTGAAAAGTTAAAAATAAAAAAAGTTAAAAATAAAATTTAGTCTTTAAACATTGAAAATATATAAATATTTAATATGTATATATATATATGCAGTTTATTATTGCTTTATTCGAACACTTCTGGTTATTACTTTTTGTAATAGTTGGGGATGAAACTAACAAAACGCTGAATGTCGTTGTTGTAAATTTCTGGAAGAAAAGACAGATTGATTTTGGCAGGTACACAACAGCAAATCAAGCCAAAGTTTCTTTCTTGACGTAGGTATGCCACTTTGGAAAGAGATACCGCTAAAACAGAATGACGTTTTATCAGTCATAGTCGCTTGAGAGGACATTGCTGGCAAGCGTTAGGGATGGCATCCGGCTTAACGATTATTGCATGTCACTCAGAAAAGGCAAATGTTAAACTGATAAGAAGAAGGGTTTTTAAGAATCCATCAATTCTTTGTAAGGCTGCTTTTGGGTGATAAAAGTGAGACTGAATGGTTTATAGGATAATATTGGACCTGTCGTAGCATACAATTTGGAGCTCAGCGGTTTCGTGTGTGTTGAATACTGAGTGGCTAGACAAGGCTAGAATGTCTGAAGGAACAATTTGGGAGAACTGCTTGGATTTGGCCACCCGGAAGCTACAAGCTCAGATGTTTGACATCACATTTATAACGATAATCAGTATCCACCAGCCACTGGTAATTATCAGGCTACAGCGGATTTTCCAATAAACTTTCCAGCCCGTAGAACTAGTGATCACGGTTCATATACCGGACCGCATGTATTCCACAGATTAAAAGGCTATTGGGAATTCAATGATCTCTTTGGTTTCTGTCCAAGCATGTCCTGGCAATCCGTGACTCTAAAGTATATAAACTTCTCTACCATACAGTTCCCTTGTACTACAGAAAGGTTCCTGACATCTGTGAAATTACTATTTTTATAATTCATAGTAATGTTTGAACCAGACTGTATGTATATCCTTGATGTAACATTATTGTCATAAACCCTTTAGAAAAACCACCTCAAATTAATGCTTCGTCGTTTTAAAATAAAAGATAATCAAAAGATGTAACAAAATGTTTCATCAGCGTGTATTTAATTTATTAAAAAATATGTTTACACATGACATACCCTCTGGGGTAAGAACAATATGGTTTGAGCAGTATCATAATGTCAAAACTGCAACAGTAAGTTTTTAACAGAGCATTTACAAAACGGTTCAGATTTCTTTGGTTGTGTTGCTTTTCTGTTGAATACACCGACGTCATATATGTGTAAATTTCCTGAGCACGGCGTTAAACACCAATCAATCTACCATTTAATACAGATGGTCTACACTTTCAGTATCGTAATTCTTATATACGGCAGTATTTTGTTTGCGTAGGGCAATTAAATATCGAGCCCTTATAAAATGTTCAAACATTTTATTAACAAAGTATAGTCCTTATGCATTTGGTTAAATAAACAACCAAATCCTATTTGGATAGGACCTTAAATCAATTTTCGTAAATATTGTATATTCATTTCGTTTTTATCCGTATTTCTTAATAGTTACTGACTCAAAATCAAATCACAGATGTATACTTTTAATATAATCATTAGAGTCAGTACTATTTTTGATTGTTTTTTTAAGATAAATAGATGAAAGCTAACTTTGAATCAGGCTTCAAACCAACATGCGGTTGTTTAATCGCGGTGTCTGAAAAGATCGAAAGCACACTGCTACATTTGTGCAGATTCCTATTGAATTTCTGATTTAATTTCTTATGTCATCGCAATTGGGAAATAAAATCACCTACCTTCTGCATGCATTACTTTCTCCGTCAATCGTATGGGCAAATCTGTAAAATCCCATTTCCTTAGCATTCTTATGACAGGACGCCTCGCAACTCGACGACGACCGTCTCCTTTTACTTTTTCTTTGAATATTTTCATAAATGGAGTCTGCTTTGTCACCATTCTGTGCACACAAAGAATCCTTTAAATCCTCTATTTCTTTTTGAAGTTTTCGAAGTGCCGTGCACACCTCTGCTGACATTGGTCTAAACGCGGAACCTTTAGAACCGACCACCGAACTTTTGTCAGCACTCATCCCAGAACCGAACCCATCGTCCGTGGACATCGGGTGTTTAAAATGAGGTGTGTCTGCATAAGGATCCGTCTTACTAGAGGACGGTAAAACAGCCGACATAACGCCAGTTGCGTTTGGGTTTCTGAACATTTCCTGTACCACATTGTACCTTAAAGGTGGTTCCATATCCCCGTACTGGGAGCACTCCCTATCGTCCTCTAGTGTTAGCATTGGACGTTTCACTTCGGTCTCCTGATACTGCCGAACTTCCTCCATGTTATTTGAACACACAACGTTTCTCCTTAGATTCCATTGTGCGAGATAAGTTGCAAAATAATGCCTAATTCGTGTTATTTAGAAATCAAAACTACACAAAGCTTCCGTTATCGACTCCACATGCCCGTCCGTAGAGGAAACAAACACAAGTGGAACTACCGGTATGGTCCACAGGTGTACGCGCCGCTAGAATCAATGAGAGCTCGATTGACACTCGCCTGGAAAGACTGGTAGCACAGAGCCGCGCCAACATCGATCCGTCCTCATGCGGGGAGGCAATTCAGTCTTGTCTAACGGGAACTCGGAAACAAGTCACCTGTATTCCCGACAGCTGCTGGACCGTGATAGAAAGATCCTCGCTGTATTATTCGGATACCCGTCAATACAAACAAATATCAGAATTTATATTTTACCAACTTAACAACTCCAGCACAGTGGAGTGTGGCATTATCACAACCATAGTCACTTTTTAGAGTAGCACCAGAGACGTCATAATAACTATAATACTTGGTTTCATTAAAACAAATTCCTGCTCACACATTAAGCGCTAGTGTCTACCTTTACAGAATGTATAAGCGGTACTCATTGTATTCATTCCAAACTCCAGGAATACTAAATGCGCAGATAAACACAATGGTTTTACCATAGGAGAATGATGAGCGTCACATGTCTGCCAATAAGTGTACTTTCATTATTTATAGTTTTCCACTAATCACAATATCTCCATTCAAAGCGCACAATACCTCGGCCTCGGGGCTCTTCCCTAGATTAATTCTCCAGTGTTAACTATATGGTGGCAGCACGGCGACCGCCACTGAGGAACTATTAACACTGAGCCAGTGATCGTATTATTAATAGACGAGGCACAAAATTGGAAGCTGCCGATATTTGTTAACGAGTGGTCGTCGTTGTCCTAAGCTATCCACCCGATTGTGCTAAAATCATTGTGGCGATGGTGAAGTGGAACTAATCGAATATGATGAATCTGGTAACGATACCAGAACAAGCATTTCAATGCTTTTCTTCCACGCAAAACACGTTTAGTAGCGAACAAATTTTTGAACCAATTAATTTGTGACTGTCAAAATCAGAACAAATCTATACAAATTCCTAATTAGAACAAAAAGAGTAGGTGGCGACTTTCAGACCCAATGAACAGTGAGGAGATTTATAGAGTCTCTCAGTGTATGGTTGGTACTCACGATACACCGACATTAAGAACTAATACATCAGAGAGATAATTTGGTAGTCATCTAGAACTCCAATCTTCTTTTAGAAATCATGGAATCGTCTCACATAATATGGCTTTTTTCAGCTCCTCAAAGCCCTATTATATTACATCCTGTTCTATATTTCCCTTGACTATTGTGCTGCGTCGGACAAGGGTCGTTTAATTGACATTCGTGTGATCACGGGAGCAGGCAATACTCGGTATTAAAATAATAATTCTTTATAAAAGGACACGTTATTGTGATGAGGAAGAGAAGTTGATATCACTCAGCTCGTGTTATTACTCCCCCAGAAATATTATTAGCCGCAGCGGTATATGGAAGCCTGATAAAATGAAAGCTGCTTTGGCCGGCAGTTCCAGTCTGAAAGTCAGTTCTTCTATTGAGACTCTCTAAACTCCTTATCTCGCTGGCAGCAGATACGGCATCAATAAAATCCAATCACAGACAGCGTCAATCAGTGACGGCACGGTCCGTACCCGATACACACTATCTTATCTCCTGTTAGTCTCTTCAAAGGAGAAATGCATAATTCAGCGATAATACTATTAATGACTAAAAGCGATTCAAAAACACCCTGGAAATGGAGCAGGATATTGGAAACTTGGCCTGAAGTTAGCCTTCTTTTACAACCGAAGCTTTATCTCTTCGACTTGAGTTCAACTCTCCAGAGCATTGCCTTGCTACTCCACATGTAAAATCCATTGTAAAGATTCCCGGCGAAAAATCTAAATTTCTTTACACAAGCCTAACGCGTTTTCACTGTTACGTAGAGTGTTTAACTTACTGCCATAAACTTAGATTAACATATCACTTTGCAATATTGCCCAAATATATATATATAAACAATTGCGCGAAGCTATATGTATATAGGGGCCTAATTTATTTACATTCGCTGTATTGTTAATATAAAGGTAGAGGCATGTCACATTTTCATTCTTTGCATTTATAAACAATATATATATATCGAAAAAAATAAATCACACCGACACAGGGAAGTCGATAAATAAAAAACGACAAATCATCATGTTCTTGATTAACTCTCAGAGACAAGTTTTCATTGGACTATACACTCCAGTTGTCATGGTTGAGTTACATCCCGACAGGCCAACAACTACTTATATATAGTGATTGACAAGATATAGAACTGACTATGCTTGATTACCTATAACATTGTATCAAACGAGTAAACATCTTCTCAATCTATAATTCAGTGAACTCTAAATCGCAGGGTATATTATAAAGTAATCAGCCCCACGTGATTATCTATATTCACACTAGTAAAAGTATATCGAATAGGCATGAGATAATCAGACTAAAATCCAAGAGTTGAACTGATCTAAAAATACTAATACAAAAATATAAACATGCAGAATTAAGAGAGCGGGCTGTTACGTAAGGCTCTCAATCTGTAATCTACCGGTCTATATACTTTTGTACTTTTGTATTTCACACAAAGGGAAGTCGCCATGTAAAGTAGGCGATAATGGGCCTCTGAAAGAGAGGTTTAGACGTTTTGGGGACAAGTTGTTGATATTCCTTCATAAGAAGACGAGACAACTGGGTACTGGGCTGGTCAAATTGGAGTACAAACAGAATTATGTCTTTCTTTGAGCCTTTACCTGGTTCTAAGTTAACACCCAATGGCTACAATCTTGAAGTGTCCTAATCCGAAATTTATGATGTCTCAACGTTTCCGTTTAGTTTCTTCTTTGGAGGGAAACGTTGTGCATTTTTTAATTGGCATAATTTCAAAATGATCTTTAACGGAATGTCCGGGAAGGGAAAAATGGCCGGCTATGGGGATATCTGCCGTAATCTTATAGCATATAAGTGACCATTAGCTCCACGTCTAAGAGGATTTTTGGTCTCTCCAACATACTGCTTCAAACATTTCTTACAAGTGATAAAATATAACACTTTTTCTGAATCACATTTCAAAACATCAGCCGAATAATAACAATTTCGAGTTTGTTCCCCTCGGAAGAATGCTCTGTCTGGTATATAAGTCAAGCTTACACATATAGTTTTCGTACATTTTAAAGATTTAACTGACGCCAGTACAGGGCGATTTAATTGCTTCCGTACAGGTACCGAATCCATACAAAAACCCTGTTATATCCTTGTTGATACCCTTATGGAAAGAAACATTAAAAGAATCTACACAATCTAGGCTGATTGTTGACTGAAGTTTTCTATTGGGATGATGCTGATTAAGGGTGCTTATAAAGAGATCAAGGTCCTCTTTAGTATATTGCCAAAACTATATATATGTATATTATAAATTTAGAGAATGAACATTTTGCATCCGTCCACCGATGATCTAACCTAAGAAAGCCAACACTATAACGACTGAGCTATAGAGGCCGTCGGGAGAGCGATCCCGAAATTAACACAAGTAAAGGCATATAGAATTATGTAGAGAGAACATTTTTACATACCTCAAACGATTGTCAATCTTTATAAGGCACTGCCACAAAGATGTTTAAGTAGCATAGTTTTCTCTATAAATATTTTTGACAGATATGTGTATTGTTTGGGTTACACCGAATATCTGGCTCTGGCATATCTCTAAATGTAGAGATGAAATATTTATTTACATAGCGTCGAACCCTGAACCTTTGGCTGGGAAGGCCAACAATCTACCGACTGAGCTACAAATGTCAACGATATAGGGTGACCCAAAATGTCACCCATGTAAAGGCTATCAATCTTTCTCTACATAAAGCACGGGCACATAATAATGTAGCACCTTTTGTTCGAGATATTACCCACAAATGTGTTAATTGTGTGAGTTATACCAAAAATCTGGTCCTGGCATTGAATCGTCGTGGGTGAGTTATATATTATATGTAGAATACATCAGTTCAGTTCCGTCAATAGTATCCCAATAGTCGTGGCTTCAAATGGAGTTTAGGATGTGCATTCTTTTTTCTCTCTATCTACCTGTATTTGTACAACATTATATGCTCACTAACCTGTGTTTATAAAAATTCTAATTAAAGAGGCTCGTTAAGGCTTGTTAGCAGATTGCTAATATTTAATCTACTATAAGCACTCGAATCGATTTAGACGGGCAACTTCCAATTACCACATGGAACATTATGCTTACACATGGCGTCTCACAGAGAAACTGGCAGACTTCCATTCAACGGTTTCCTCTACTAGCTCTTTACAACACAGAATAACAATGTTTGGCATACGGTGAATAATTAATTGGCACATATGATCGGTATTACCTTCCATGATTTACACATTTTCTAATCAGTAGAAGAGAAGGGATTGATCGATCTCATTTCCTACCTGCACTCGCTTTCTAAAGACTGTGTTTGCACGCATAGAAGTAAGAAATCAAACTATGAAAAGAGTCATCAAATAACCCACTGGCCACAATCAATCATTATGACTAAGGTGTGAATATATCTCATAATATTATCGTTGCGGAAATAAATTGCTGTCCTTAACGTGGACTGCTATGTTGTAGGTTTAATGCTTTATCGTGATTTTAATAATAATTTTGTTAGGAAGATCGAGAGATATACATTTAATTTAAATATGTATGTAATTGCAATCCTATTTATCAATTGAATATTTATAAACATAATTTCCCTATAAAATATTGTTTTAAAAATGCAGAGTACATAAAGAGTAATAGCTCATATAAAACAAATGTTGATCGGCGTGACCTTGCCAAGTCGGCCTACATGATTAGAAGGGGATTTAATTGGGGACAATGCGCGTATGGTAAAATTCTGCAGGAAATGGCAATATACAAATTTGTGAACCCTATTAATCCAAAGTCACCATAAAAGTGTCCTTTTTATAAATTGCAAAAATTAAGATCGAGTTTATCAATATGCAAGAACAAATTGTGTTGCCACATTCAACTGATATTGCCTCACTCGCATTACTCGTTTTCAGAGCTTCCTGGGCCTGGGAACCATGGACCTTCGCCTATTGAGTCGAGTCGAGAATTTTTTGTGAAATATGCGTCACAATTTAGTCAACATATTATCATTACTCGAGCTAAATATAGTAATTAGACCTAATTTATAAGAATTACAAATCTATTCGCAATCCTATTATAAATTATAAAATAAAATGTTTAACGAACCAGTTTAACGTCAACGTAAAAGTTTCAAACACCGCAAATAAATCGAAAATTAATTTATATGTTTTAAAAAAGATAGGTTTTGTATCAATCTGATTTAAACCATATTTATATTAGCTCCCCGGTATTGTATTGTCGTAATATAGATCTAAGGATATTGCCTATAAACGAACTGTGTTCAATGACGTCAACTAGTGTGGGGTTAAAAAAAGGTCACCGTTTCAATGGGGGATTCGTAAATGCCGGAAAGGGAGATAAGTTTGGACCCTGACGCCGCGTAATGCATTCGAATGTGACTCATAGTAATGATGTCACAGAGGAAAAACGCCCGTGACGTTATAAATTTGCGTCAATTTCGAATGTATTACGCGACGCCAGGGTCCAATATTATCTCCCTTTGCAGCATTTACGAGTCCCCCATTGTCCAATGAAAAGCCAGATAGCAAGAAGCTCTGGTAAACATAGATGCTTCTTTGCTAGGACAGTCCCAGGGGAATCCCCGACCAAACATACCTTGAATAGATACGCTGCCCTCTGATTGGTCGAACAATCGACATCATTTGTTAGGGTATGTCCTTAGATCTACATCGCGACAATGTAATACCGGGGAACTTATATAGATCTGAATTTAATCAGATAAGGTTTTGTATTTGATTTATTGTTTAAAATATTTTTCAAAAAGACCTAAGCAGAACAACAGTTTTGCTATCTCCGGGTCATTTTGGTCGCCATCTTTTTTTCGCTAATTTGAATTAAGCTGTCCCAGGCTACATAAACGCCAGTTGTTAACTAGAAACTGAGAGCTTTCGGTCGTACGCTGCGCTTGGGCCATCGCCTAATTGGTCTCGATTGACTCTCCTCTTATGTTAGATGCAGAGTTCTGTAGCGCCTTTGCTAGAAGTATACCATTTATGCTGGTATACCCCTTTGTCAAATTGTTGGATCCGGCTCTGGGTCTAAATAAATATTCTTAATAAGTTACACCAATTGTAAACTTGAACATAACAATGTCCAACTTCAAATTATTATATTGTTGATTTCAAATCATCATCATCCTCTTACGGTATCCAATAAACATCCCGGAGTCACTTTTTGCGCGATTCTTAGTGGAATGAACATATTGAAAATGTCATTAAAACATCTTAAATATCACCTATATTCTGTGCGTTCAAATATAAATTGAGTCGCGACTCAGGGTTCACCGGGGATTTCTAGGCCTTAATATTGGTGAAATACCCCTGAGTACGGCGTTAAACACCACACAATCAGCCGAGGTGTGTTGTTAGAGCAGTGTAAATCGTGGGGGGGGGGGGGGGGGGGG
>JAVFBY010044572.1:0-12948 GCA_034781015.1 Tonicella lineata
TGATGGTACCCTATACAGCAGGTCAATATTGGGACCGTAGCAATTGTCGCCGGAGTAAATGTCGCCGGCGCAATTGCCGCCGGAGCAAATGTCGCCGGTGCAATTGTCACCGGAGCAAATGTTGCCGGAGCAATTGTCGCCAGAGCTATTGTCGCCGGAGCAATTGTCCCCGGAGCAAATGTCACCGGAGTAAATATAGCCTGAGCAACTGTTGTCAGAGCAAATGTCGCCGGAGCAATTGTCGCCGGGGCAATTGTCGTCGGAGCAATTATTGAGGAGCATTTGTCGCCGGAGCAATTGTCGTGGATTCGAAACAAGGACTTATATTACATTTTATTAACGTAGAGAATGAAATTTTGACATGCCTCATAGAGATCATCTTCTCGAGATAAGGCGAGGCCCGACGTAAAACTCTATTCCTCCACATAGTGGCGAGATAAGAATTGCCTAGACCCCGAGACATTTGGCTATATAGCAGGGCCAACACTATACCGACTGAGCCACAGAGGCCGATGATACATTGAATCCAAAGTTCATCCAAACGAAGGCTGTGAATCTTTCTCTAAGACTTATATTATACTCATATATAATTCTGTTTAAATCCTTGGTTGAATCAAGGTAAGATTCCACAACTTATTTTGATATTGAAGTTTTGTTTGTTATTTTCAAATTGAGAAAATTACACTGTAAGAAATGTAAGTAGTTTTACATTTAAATTTAATGTTAAAAAATACTAAATCCAGTTGAAACCAGTGTAAACTCCAACATAACAATCTAATGCAGTTGTAAATATACAAACATTTTACAGCGTAAAATGGAAAAGTATTGGTTATAAATATAAGTCAATGTTATTACTATATTAGTCTATATAGGGAAAAAACTGTTAACAAACGAAGTACCTCTGAGTTTTTAGTAAGATTGGCAAATAAGCTTTCATGTTATGCAGAGGAAAAGTCTATACCATACAATTTAATGCTTATATTGGTGATTTTAACAAGATACTGTACAGTTTTCACACACTATATAAAGAACATTATTTTTTAAAACTGTTTTACTGTCGAAGATTTGTTATTTTTGATGTATTCTTCTACCTTAAGTCGCAAATGATTATATGGAAGACGGCTTTGGTGTTGAGATTTTTTTCGGTTTGATCGGATTCTGTGTAACGTCTATTGTTATACACTATTGCCAATATGATTGTATTTAACAAAATTATTTAACAAAAGTTAATTGTATTTAACAAAATTAGCCTCTGACGAGAGATTTAGAAACATCTAGGCTCATATAAGTTTGACGCTGAGCATATAAAATTAACTTATATTCTAGACACACTAAGGTCAATGTCCACAGCTTATAAACATAACATAACACAGTTCTATGGATTTCAACTTCTATCTTTATTATGGACATCTTGTTATTATAAACATCTTGCAACTCTGCATAACCTATACTCAAAGACTAGGTTTAGAACCAGTAGGCCTAAGGTCAATCAAGTTTGCCTCTATATCTGAGTATAAACAATAACAATACACTATATTTATAAATGTTAAAGCTGAGAGTAAAATACACTATAGTTAACCATGAACGACATCAATGCACAATGTAGGGATACATTCAGGCTTAGATATAACCATGGGGCATATATACTAAGTTCCATGGTAGGCCTATAACATTGTCACTGCATGTTTAAGCATAACCTATTCATTTACAATGGATTAGAAAACATGAACTTAGTCACAGAACATTAAAGATAGGCCTACTGTAAATAGCCTATAGCCTACATTACTTTTAGAAACATACCGAACGTAACTTGAATAAAATATAATCTCAAGGTGTATATAAATTTGTCCTTAAGCATTTACTATATATAAAGCATCTTCAGATGGGGTGAAAATGTCGCATTATTAGACCTACAACACACTCTCATATCACAGACAGTTTCAAATAAGAACCGTGCAGCAAATTACTAGGATTGTGTTTTATTTAGAAAGTGATTGCGAAAAATACCTTGCATTTTTCTTAGAATAAATAGTGTCATTCCAAAATAACAAAATTAACTTTCGGTGTTGCAATATTGCATTTACTGAGTATGTATATGTATTAAGCCAAAGGTCTCGGGTTCGAACCCCGGTGGAGGCATGTCACATTTTCTTTCTCTGCATTTATAAAACATATATGTATCACAACAGGGCAACTATGGGTGCAAGTGCGCTGATGTTCAAATAACTGTTATCAACAGAGGGTCCCGATGTCCAAGTGTCTAGAGAGAAAGTCCATATGTCCGCCTGTCTCAACCACTGGCCACCCCGACACTCTCTGGCTATGAAAGGGTATCGCGAGCCTCCAGGTGTGACGTGTGCCGCACGCGACCTGCACGCGGGCACCTATTCTGGCGATCAACTTAAAATGGACACACATTGAAACACTGGAGAGAACCAGCGTCCAGCTGATTGCGTGGTATGGTCGTATTATTACGAAGAACAAAATAGAAGGTGAATTTGATACACTTACAGAGTAAATAATATCATTGGGAAGTGTGTCAGGTAGAGTAGCACGAGTCAGGAGTCTTCGTGAAAGTCATTGTTCGTGAGTGTCCATCTCCTGGTGATAGCAGGGCTTGTCAGTCAGCCTCCTGACCATAGCTAGCCCCTCCTGGACAGACCCGTGCCGCTTATCCCCTACTCCCCTTTCACCTACAACCTAACAATATATACAAAGCTCCGATGTACCTTGGTTATTATGTAGATCAACGTCCCGAGATAAATGCTATACATGGCAATGAGTACCTTATTATAAGAACCAGCCATTGGAATTAAACCTCTCAAATGTCTGTCAGACTTACTGACATAAAACACGGTTGGCCGAAATATAATTACATAGTAGGCCTAGCAGTTGCACCTACTTAAAAATGTAATAAATTTGTTTAAAAATATGGTAATTTTTGGTAATATACCGGAGATGGGGAAAAATGGGAAAACCTAGAAATTTATTAATAGTCCATAAAGAAAAAAGTTTTAGGCATTTTAAAAATAAGAATTGTTTCATAATTTCACCACTGAGCCATACTAAAGTATATTTTTGACTACCCTGTGCCAGTGCGATTTACTTTTTCAAATATATAAAGCATTTAATTGTAGAAGGTGGACTTTCCCTGTCACCTCGTCTTTGCCTCTATTATATTGTCAAATTTAATGGATAGTTTTATAAAAATTATAAACAATATGCAGATACAATATGGAAACGTACTTAATATCTTTATAAATGCAGAGAATTACATTTGGTATGCATACAAGTGACTCTAACAAGAATGGGTAAATTTCTACACACCCACTCAGGACACAATCTTTGGACACTAATGGCGTGTCCATACTCTTACTCACTTTTATTTCTTCTTTTGGTCTGAAACTAGTCCTAATGACTCTGACGTTTAGATTTTTTATATAAAATTGAATATGCCGTGCGACTTCAAATCAACATCAGAGATCGCCATCTGTACTTTTTTTTCTTCTTCAGTGACGCGATAACCATATGGCATAACACGACAAAAAGTGTCCCAGTAAACACAATTGACAGCACCAATGTTGCTGTGCCTTTTTATCGCAAATTGTCTTTAGATTTTCTGTCGACGTCATTTAGCTCAGTCGGTAGAGTGTTGGTCCTGATAGTCAAAGGTCTCTGGTTCGATTCCCGGGGGAGGCATGTCACGTTTTATTTCTCTGCATTTATAACAATATATAGGCAATCCTAAGACCCTCTTTAAATCGGTATATGGGTACACCTGTTATGGTTTAGAACAGTTTCACAGCAGTATACACTACAAGCAGAGTTACTACGACTCATTCAAATCTATGTATATAGGTATTTACTGGGTATTTAAAAGTTTTAAATATATATATGTTTGTCCTCTGAATCGTTTTAGAGCAATATAGGCCTAAGCATTTTAAAGCAAGTGATTTTAACGAGATTTTTTTTTTAATAAAAGGAAAAGTTCCGGTCTTGACTATCGATCTATCGATGTCCTCTATAGTTCAGTCGGTAGAGTGTTGGCCCTGTAAGCCAAAGGTCTCGGGTTCGATCCCCGGTGGAGGCATTTCACATTTTCTTTCTCAGCATTTATAAAAAATATATATAGTGCCGTTGTATTCATATTTATTGAAAGTGGATCCGTTGATTTGTCCGCGCATTAATCAGTAATTATACTGTTAATATTTCAGTTGCCCCATTGAACTGGCTCTCATACGTTGACACACAATCGCCATAATTGAGACTGACCTTCAAAAACTTAAGCATTTTTGTGAAATATCGCATTGTTTTCATTTTCATATATGGAAGACAGTTCGTGCTTTTGTAAAAAGTTGAATCCTGTAACGTTGTGTATCGAATTAACTAGTTAACAAATATATATTAATTCAAGCTGAGCTAATGAATAAAAAGACAATTGTTCATTTCAGAAGAGTAATGGAGTTTTGGGGTAGGTGTATCGGTACAACACGTACTTTAGTGAATGTTCTGCACTTACATTATTTGATTGCCCCTACCCCCGTGCCAACCCCCTCCCCTAAAACCCCTCTCCACAACACTCAGGTATTGTCCAGGTGAAATAAGAGGAGGACGAAAGGACACGCGCGGAATGAACAAAAACCCCAGAATTGTTACAATGGGAGGAAAGCAATTGTGGTTTGAAGTTGGCTCTGAATAGCTTCCATAGCAATGTCCAGGGCAGGTCAGAAGATTTGACCAGAGTGTGCGGGGCTTGGAAATCACCTCATCTCAATCAGACAAAACACAAAGGACCCGGACAATGTCTACAAGAACTAACAACAAAACTGGACAGAGCCTACTGGTCCAGTCTTTACACCATTTTCATCCTGGAAAAGAAAATACCCCAGGCGAGGTAGATTTTTCTCTTTATAGAAAAGGCTTCTTCAGATTATAGGCCAGGGAGATAATTTAACCCGCCTTTTCTACAAAGACAGTTTGACAAAGTCGACAAACCAGAGTGCAAAATGAGATTAAGTTTTAATCTGTATAGTTTTTAACATTTTGTTAATATAGAGTATGGTTAATTTTAATCTGATTTTAAAAAAATCGACGATATGTTTTTACTGTTTTTCTTTGATCAAAACTTCCCATTGTTGTATAGTCCCCGGTATATTGAAAAGCATTCTTTGACCAGCAATATGCCTATAAATTCGAACGTTTCGCTTTTATACATTTTACCAAAAGAGGAGATAGCGTTATTTTTTTTTATTTGATGGGACTCTCTCATAAATAAACTAAATCGCTCCTGGCAAATGAAAGAGCAGATTCGCTAAAAAACGAAATATGAAAGAAATCAGAATAATCCATTAACACGCGAATATCGGGATCACCTGCAACGTTTACTCATATTATAACTATTTAAAATGTTCTTGCTAGAACCACCGTTTTAGTTGCCAGGGGCAGGATGGAGTAATAAGAGGGAGGTCACGTGATCCATGTGTTACAGTGATGAGCAGATGATGGGCTAGTCACTTTGCTATATTCAACCTTATCTTGTCTCATCAACAAACAGAGCACGCGACTTCAACACAACGCTCGCGTGCTAACATGCTACCTGGACAAAAACAATCTATTTCAACTGTTAGTAGTTCCAATTGCTCAACCAAGCGAGACTTGTGTTGTATACGTCATTAGATTTTGCTTTTTGGAACCCCATTTTTTTCTTCTTTTTAATGGTAGGCCTCTACACTTATGTTACCTTTTAACTGCAGAGATTGTATACTAGTACTAGAGCATACGCGTGAAGGTACAGGTATCGTACGTCAGTATCAAACTGCATTACCTACTTATAAAGTGAAATCATTTACGGTCAAAAATGATCTTACAAACCCTGATAGAAATATTAGTCCTATAGTTGTAGCGTCATATACTCTAGAGTTCGAATTCAACCACAAGAGCTAGGCAGAAAAGTCATATATTTCGTGAGATGGGCACCTATGGGCCACTTTTAAGGAGAAGAATGGTTACAATATTGCCAAATGCTGTAATTTCAATATACTTTGCACGAAACGCTGTGTGAATTGCGTTATATTTCACAAAACCTCATTGTTTAAAGCTTTAAACGGAATACAAGCTGTAACAAATGAAATCATGTTTTTATTAGTTTTTGAAAAAATATCGCAAACTTCTCAAGCTTTCGACAATGCTACTATTGCTACAAAACGGGTTCGCACTATATCCATTTCAAATCGATTTAAATGCGTAATATGCGTATACTAGTATATTTGACGAAATACATTAGCGTAAAACCGTCTTCTGTAAAATGAAATATACTAATATAAACACAGCTTAAGAAAGATGACCATATAGACCGAGTTTACTCTTAGACGTCAGATTGGGCTACTTTTGCCAAGTTCGCGTGCATGTAATTGAATCGGTTAAAATTAAAACATATAATTTGTACGAATTACTGTAAATTTTCAGATTTTTTTAAATCATCACAATTACCATCACTGTTAGGTATATTTGTCCGTTGTGGTAAACTCGGTCTATGTTACAACTTTGCTGGTATTTATTTACCATGCAGACGTATTTAACACTTAAAAACAAAGAAAACGACATATTATTTAAATTAATTTAACAATTTAATTCATCTTTCTTTTTCAAAAAATATAAATTAATTCATTGTGAATTAGATCATTGATGAAATAAATGATCATATCAAATATACATTTTTCTTATATACAAGAGACAATTGTATTGTCCGGTATATTATTTTACAAAATATAGATTTTTATGTACAATATATAAAATAAATCTGCACTCTGATGCCAATATAATATGTCAATATAGAAGTTCACACAGCCATGGCGGCGCATCTCAGTTAACTTTATCACGAGTTGAAAATGTCTGCCAAACGTGGAATGTAAACGAAGACTGGGATTTCCATGTATTCAAATAAGCTAAAATCCTTCTGAATTGTTCGTTTGATCCAGCACTCTATTCCATATAGTACTCATAAACGTACCCTTCCGATGTGTCCGAGTACTCGGCAGGACTCCCTGGTACCAAGGTATTATTGTACATTGACCAGCCCGTGGGTGAGGGAAAGCGAGCGGCAGGGTGGTGCGGGCTGTAACACTTATCATAGTCCGTCATTGCTGTCCGTGAATTCCGATTTTCACCCTGGAGTAAACTACTGTTCATTGCGGTGGATAATGAATGTCCCTGCACAGGAAAACTCGGCAAGTTTATTGTTGAACTGGCTGCTGGTAAATTTTGGTGAAGTGATGATTTTGACGGTTTTCCGTCCACAACTTTCAGCATTTCTGCAAGAGCCCAGATATAATTATGAGCACAGCGTAATGTCTCAATTTTGGTAAGCTTGGATTCCTCTGGAAAAGCAGGTAGGACTTCTCGTAGTGTTTCCAAGGCGGAGTTTAAGTTGTGCATCCTACCTCTCTCTCTGTCATTTGCCTTAATACGACGTGTTTTCTTAATCTTTTTCACAAGTTCTGGATTCTTCTGTTTAACTCTGGATTTACTGTAGCGTTTCCTCTTCGTGGTTTCTCCTTGCAAAGGTGATGTAGCAGCGTTGGTGGATTCGGCAGGGGAAGACGCTGAGGTTTCTGACATTACTCCATTCTCTGACTGGAAATCAACTGGACTGTTTACCATAGGACTGTTTTCAGATGCCTCGCTGCCACTGGAACTATCCGAGTCGCCGAGAGCCATTAGTAAGTTAGACGAGGATAAGTGACTAAAAATATCCATCACTGTTATGTTATCAAACCGATTCCCTCTGAAGGTGTAGAGTGCAGAAGAGGGTTTAGCTGATTCTGGTGACGACCTGACCTCCCGGCTATTTATACTGCCCGCTACAAGCACCCGCCCCCAAGGGCTCCAGTTCGCCGAACAATAGCACCGGCCTTTCACGGCTAGTTTTCTACAATGGAATTAAATCCTGCGCTGTGATTGGATATCGGGGTGAGATCGAAGGTACGGGGGGAGAGGGGTGGAGGCTGGAAGTGAAATCCTCAGATTAGATTAGCTAACTGGCCCTCGCCACTGGGACCTCATCAAACTCCCGCGGGACCGACAAAAAGCGTGTTAATTAGCCAGGCCTTAGGGGAGCTATAGTCACAAGTGGTCAGGTAGATTGTAAAACAATAACCTGGCTGACAATGGTCGCCAATTAACCCCGTAAACACTAGCAGTAATACTATAACGGCCTAATCGGACAGTGGTCTAACTAAACAAAACACAGTCGATCTAATCACTTGTAAACAATATAAGTAGACTTCTTTGTGATATTAAAATTGGGTTTTGAAATAAGTAAAAATTAGTGAGATTGTCGTTGTCGGCCTTTTGATGTAAATGTGTGATTTTTTCATGTATGCAAACAGGGTTACCTATATATGCATGGGGCTCGCGCCCAATCCAGCGGTCGCGTGACTGGGTGTTGCCTGCACGCGCGGGCTAGACATTGATTTCAATGACCAGCGATCGGACACGGTTTAATGGATACACGAGGCGGTCAAACGCCGTGGTCATATGTGTCCAACATAGTTTAAATAAACATCATAAAACACAAAACTTTGGTTAATAACTATATGATAATAACACAAACATTATACATAATTGTTGAAGCATAATAAACTATGCAAATTCGTTTTGCATTATAGACATATAGCCACCGTACGCACAGACGCGCAAATACTTATTTTGTCTCGAACACGCTCTTTAATAGTTCTATCCATTGATTCCATATTTAAATGCTTTTCTGCACGAAAAGCGTATTGCCCTTATTTCAGATTGCCTTGCACGCATCGTATTGCCTGCAGAAAATAACACACACAATTGCAGAAACATGTAGTTACCATTGAAGAGTATTAACGTACTACGCATAGTGTAATATTACAAAACGACAAATTACATTTTGCCCCAATATTTCAGTATTTATTTTGCAATCAAAAAGATGATGATGATCACGTAAAACATACTGATAACTTCAGTCGAAATGCAGTTATTCTTTTTCTGAATCACACTACCTGTGTTTTAAGTTATATAAGTAAACGCCCAAATGGTTAACTTTCAACTGGGTATTCAAACTATTTCTACATAGTAACACTATACTTGTTTACATCATTGATATACCCGTATCGTTTATATATATATTACTGTGGACGTTTTATTTTTATTAATGCATTCATAAACTCACCCAATTAAATTTGACAGTCGAATGCCTTCATTTGTCTTAACAATTATAAGTAACTGGTAATACTGCTGTAGAAGTATTTTAGGGGAGTGTTCTGTAACTAATGGGTTTCAGTGAAGTGGAGAGAACGAGTGGGAGGAGAAAGGGGATCAAGGATACCATAGTGCGAAAAACGTGTAACCAGTTGCTGTTTATATCTGGAGAGGAATACATTTTATTTTATTTATTTTTTAAATAATAATTCACACAATAATCAATTAAAATCTTAGTTGAAGTAGAGTGAATTATAGACAGTCTGATTTAAGCTGAGAAAGTCTGAGTAAACACAGCTGAAAGGAAGAGGGTTAGAGGCCTTGACTCAATAGTCACTGCACGCTCTATAAAGCCTTCACTGAGCCCGCTAGCACAGCCTATTGTTCAGATGCGCATGCGTCAACTCCCTGTAGCGCGCGGAGTTCGAAACTTAGGGGAAACTTTTCTGGAGTTAATCAGACTATTATAAAACCACTTTCTCGCTCAATTTAAGCCGCTTTAAACACGGTTCTTTCTCTAAGTAGCTTCTAAATGAAGTCTCCAATAAAGCCTAGTTCACCCGAAGCAGTTTTATTGACTTTTCTTGCCTAATAAACCGCCTGGCGTGTGTGTTAGATGGAGTCTGCTGTATGCCTCCATCACCTGGTTAGGCCTCCCCCCACCACAAACCACCCGTCTTTCATGTCTATTAAATTCTAGACTTAATTGGTCCTACTCTGGATGCATTAATCATTGATTTAGCGATGGTCTGGTAGCGGGGTAACCCTTTCACCTGCCTAACTCATTCTACCGTTATTGTTCTTTAGCCGCGTGCCTCCCCCCAAATTGTGAAACCGGGATAATTTTACCACCAAAGGCTAAAGGAAAAAAGCAGTTTGCTTATTTTCAATTCATTGCCAAACTGATGGGGATAAAATCAACTAGTTAAATCGTGTTGACTCGATCACGTGGCTAAAGAAGAGCCACCCGTTTCCTCCTTACTGTACACAACAGTTAGCTTTTCTGGATTTGTTTTTTAATCGTAGAGTTCTCCCTGTAACCGTGCTCGAGTGCCTCATACTGCTTTTTCCATCCATTTTTTTTATTCTCTCGGTATCTTACATCTGCTCAATGGTTGAAAGCAATTTGCTGAATTCTGAGTCCAATGAAGGTGACAGAAAGTTTCCGTGGCCCGCCAGTCATGGAGCCACGCGTTCGAGGTGTAATAGTTAGCTTCATTAGCCAGCCGCTATCATAAACAATGAGGGGGTAGAATATTAGACTGCACTCTATCGTCTATGGAAACAAAAAACACGTCACTTCGCATTTGTGCCATATGCCGTTAAATGAACATTGAACGGTAAAATAAACCCGCAATTAATCTTTTATAACGGCTACTTTGAAAAGTTGGAATTGCAAAAACATTAGCCTCTCGTTTTGGTTAGATTTGAAGCGCCCCTTAAATTTTAAAAGAAAGAAAAACTGGCAGCAGGCATCAAGTGGAATAGTAGTTGTGTAAGAGAGTTGTAAGTGATGTGTTTTTGGACGACAAACAGCTGAGGCATGTTCATTTATATCACCTGCCCTCTTTATCAAGAAACTTCTTTTTTAAAATCACAACCTTCAAATTTACTAGACAACACCCCCTTCACAATCAGCTTGCAGATTCAAAATAAATCCCACATCTTCCCTCCCAGACCCACAATCATCCATTTGACAAAAGTAAGTATCATAAAGTTTATAACATTTAACGTCATCACAGATAGAGTGACTTTACTGTTATTAACATTAAAAAAGCGAATTAAAAAAAATAACTTTTATTTTTCTTCAGTTTTACGAGAAAGAAATCTTAACTTATCAAAAGCATTTCACTTTTCTATAAGTTTTATGACAACGGATTAACTTCCTTTCTGTGAAAGTGGCAATATTGCAAATTTTGTTTGTGAATTTCCTAAGAAAAATTACTTTAAGGCTTATGGGTGTTCCAGGGCTTTCAACTTTGTGTTGGGAGTTATCTCCCTTGCAGACCTCTTCCAACTGAAGGGAAGATAAGGATTGGATTATTCTTTACAATTTTAAAAAATAAATAAACGTAGATCTGGTCTGTGTACTCAGTTCTTGATTATATATACCCACTGGACGCGAGTTGACAATCTGTGATATTAACAACATTTTATTGTATTTTGTTAGTTGTTATTTTTTTCTCAATAAATCGTTAACTAATTTAACTTTTTACTAAAAATAATCTCTTTTTTTTTCTTGTTAATACCAGATTATAATTCAACATGCAACGTTTCGATATAATTGCCTTTACCAGTTGTAAAGTGAGCTGTAACATAGTTGACGTGTGTTCAATAAGTAGTCTAATAGGTTAATAGGTAATTTGCAAATATTCCTACATGTATGTAATATGGAGAATATAACATGGTTCCCATAACATATTGTTAAGTATAGGCCTAATAACAACTTCGAAGAATTATAACGAACTTATGTTCACTCGTCGCTTGAGTTTATTCGCCAAACTATCATCAGGAGTATTCTTTCAACAAGAGAAAATTAGGTACATATATATTTAACAGGATATAAGAAAATATTTACAATACTTTGTGTATGTAAGTCATATATTATATTAAAGTTAAGATAAAAAATGATTCATTATGTATCAAGCAATGTTTGAGATAGATTCACAAGAACACTCTCTCAACATTTAAATAATATCAGTATTTATATCCGATAGTTAAGTCACACAAAACAAAATTGATTAAAACAAAAAGTATATACATCTTGTAAGATTTACGACACAGGAAAATGACAGTCAAACATTATTCCTGATATATCATGCAAGATAGCTTGGAAATAAAGTATGTATGCATTGTGTATGATAGTAAGTTGAAGGCAATGTAAACATAGTAAGAAGTGGTCTTATGGGCATGTATCATGGTGTTATTTACGGTATGTGAAAAAGGTACATTTATTTTGCATATACTAGACATCTACACTTTTTATTAAATAGTCAATATTTGAATTTAGGCATTTTTGAACTGAAAAACAAACTCACCGCGCTCTGCAAAAGTATTAAAAAGACAAAATATAAAACGATACAAATCCAGTAAAAGAGAATGGAGTACCAGAAGTCTAATAACTACATATATTAACGCTGTTTAAAGTACAAATTAGCTTTAACTATTAATAACTGTGTTTTTTGGGGGTATATAGTATAAAACAAGCAAGTCAAAACATTAAACAATATCTTTGTTCCCTTCAATCAACTGAAAGGGCAAAACATTTTATCATATATACATGTAAGATAACATACATGTTAAACGATTACTATAGTTAGTTGGTAAGCTGTATCTCACATAATGGATGGCAAAATTTGTTGACAACTGCGAAACTAGGTTACTGTAGAACTTTTTAAATTAGACAACTCTACCACTACAGTAAAACAAAATTAAATAATTATATATGTGGTTCATATAAGGCTAGTTATAATAAATTGAATAAAAAATATAAGGAAATATTTATAATACTTTGTGTATCTACAATCATATAAGTCATAGGGGAAGGTGGGGCAAAATGAAACTACGGGGCAAAATGGAACAATACATGTTGCGCTTCAGCATTGACTTGCAACTTACAGCAAAAAGTTTATTTTGTGGAGCACCGTGCGAGAGACGCAGTCCCGAATTGGGAGGATTATGGCGAAATAATTGTAGCTGCAAAGCTCGTTGTAAGAT
>JAVFBY010044683.1:0-12946 GCA_034781015.1 Tonicella lineata
TTTGTCAATTTATTTTTTTAAAACTCCTTAAAATCAGATAGAACCTTGTTAATGTTACTGGTGTTTTGGTTTCCAAAGTTACAAGGCTCCATTTGTAACATTATATTTTATAATCCCATGAGATTTGATGGAAACACAAAATGGCTCAGGTACTGTCAATAACTCAGGACAATGGAACATCACAATCCCTTACTTGAAATATTCAACAATAAGGATGAGCACAAGTAGCAGTCGAACTTTGCATGCGATTTTCTCAAAATGACCTTAATGTTAGTTAGAACCCTGTAATTCTAAGGTCGCGATACGTTGATTATTTACCGAGCTATCGTCCGGACAAGATATATAAGACGGCAGACAGCTAATTTGCATAAACAAGGTCACAGTTTGCATACAAAAATGTATGTTGCACATGTTCATATTGTGAATAAGGTTGTATGAAATTTCCAAACTCATACGTTGAATAGTAACTGAGCTATGGTCCGGACAAGATATGTTAGATGGCCGACAGTTATTGTTTTGCATGATTTAGGCCGAAGTTTGCATAAATTTGCGGGGAAAGTTTTATGTTGCATATGTCCATATTGTGAATAATGTTGTATGAAAGTTTCAAAGTCATACGTTGAATAGTAACTGAGCTATGCTCCGGACAAGATATGTTTGACGACAGACAGCTAATTTGCATAATTTAGGACTTGAGATATATGTTGCTAACATTGTCTTTCATAGTATGTATCAAAAATAGTTTTCAGATTCCATGTAATGTTTTAATGGCAACGCTTTGAAATATCATGTCGTGATTACGTTAAAGTTCAAATGGGGACAAGACGCCTCGACCGAATAGAATTACAACACATTTTAGGGTTCCCTTGAAAAACAAGGTCACGGCCAAAGCTCAAATAACTAATATTTCTGTAGAGCCGGTTGCACTATCGTCGCCAACCTTTTTGTTATTTAAATAAAATATATGTATACAAAAGTTTTTGTAAATTTCAATTTACTTAGCAGGCTTGTTGGTGTGTAGGCCTAGGCCCTACATGTATTTGTATTCAACATGTGTATATAGATACGTTCGATCTCCGGTGGAGCCATGAACACTTTTTATTCCCTACATTCGTTAGTTTAAAAGCTAATTGTGTTTGTACTAAATCTGTAATATGCATACATACACCTCAAGGCAGAATGAACACACGTCTATTCAATTAGAGTGTCTTACATATAGAACAAGTTTTGTTTAACTTTCGTTAATTAAATCTTATACACATATAAGCCCTAAAGCAGAATTTATCTAAATACCAGAGTGTGGTAACGAGTTTCATGCCTAGTGAACGCATTTTTTTTAAAAATTTACATTAATAAAGTTATTACACAACATTTACAACAGAATGCACAATAGAAGCTTTATCTGTACATTCTAAACTGACACGGTCGCCTTAAATCAGTTTTATCAACAAATTCAGATTGCTATGATTTTACGTAGTATTATAACGCTTAACCATAAATTAAAACAATACCGTCGAAACGAAAATATTTGAATGTGCACTTATTTGGTTCAAACCTAGAGAAACCATGCTTACATTCGAAGAAGGCGTGTCATCCAAAGTATATATTCGGTATTTTCAGAGTGCCATTTGTCGTCGCTCGATTCAAACAGTTCATGTTGTAGGACCCTATCACGTTCCGGCAACAGTTAATTGTGACCGGCAAGGTTTAATTAGATACTAATTGTTTGCTAGAATAACAACGGAATTTCACAGATCGAACAAGAATGCTTTTGTATGGTACGGTATGAATGTCAATCATAGCTTTGCTATACGGGAGTTGCCGCCCCTTCATTTTAATATTCTGTAAGAATGTTTAAATTTAGTACTTTTAGTTACTTTTAACTTTTACTTAGTCTAGAAAGCTGGGGTGAAACTAACGAAAGGTTTCTAATCGCTACTTCTTGCGAAATATAAATGTAACTTCCGTAATTCTATAATTACGCAAAATACATTATTTTGGACCACCATGTCTCTTCAAAGTGATACGGTCACCCACAAGTTTTGTTCTATGAGTAAAACATATTTTTCTCATAAAGCAAAAGATAGAAACCATTTTGTTAATTTCACACAAACTTTGTAGGCTAAACATAAACAAATTTGGATAGTCTGGCAGAAAATGAAGCCAACTATCTGGATCGCATTGTGTTTAGCTTCTTTGCTCCGGTTACCTGTTTGCAGGCGAATTTTGCTCCGACGAACTTTGTGCCTGAGACGACGATTGCTCCGGCGGGTGGATGGATGGGTGTTCCCTAATGCACTGGTGCTCTCGGAGTAACGGGGCATGAGGGAGTAGATATTTTTGGTTGTCTCTTTTTTTTTCTCATTTTTTACCCCTTTTTCTGTATCGTCTTCCATGTTGCCAGTGACGTGAACGGTGGTTTTCACCCATGGGACTGGCACGCCGTCATATAGGTGAAATACCCCTGAGTACGGAGATAAACCCCAATCAACCAATCACTCAACGATTGCTTCGCCACACACACTTTATTTTTTGTATAAAGTTTATTCGAGCAATTGTGACTGGAGCTATTAGTACTGGAGCAAATGCTATGATTGTCCGGAATTCAGACTAGCATATAAGGGAAACACAGGTGTATATGCATGGTAGTCCCTTAAAGCAAGTTTTTTTTAAGTTTGGCTTAAATTGCTTAATTTATGAATATAATACGCTAAACTAGGCTACCTTTTAAAAAAGGTCCAATATTTTTCCGATTTTGATAAAGTGTTATTTTACATTCTACTTATCCAAATTTCCCCCGGTGACGTCACTAGCTTAACGTTATAGCATTCTGGATTAAAATCCCTTTGTTATATGAACGCCACCTGACTTTTACGTCTAATATCTCCATAACTAATGCGAATTGTTTAATGAAACTGTTTGAAAATCTTACAGCAGTTGATGGTGTATTTAAGACAGTTCGGTGGTATATATACCATTTGGGAAAACCTTAAACAACTTAATCATTTCTTTTTGCGAATGAAATGGGTAAATAGTTACACGATATTCATCATAACTAAACAGTATGTGTCAATCTAAATAAGATATTTAACTTGACATGCTCGCTTCACGTAAGCTTGCATTATAGGAGCACTTAAGTTGTTTTTGTGTTGTGTATATATTCAAGCAAAGCATCTGCTTATATGAGAATGAACTAAGTGCGTGTTTCAATCTTATTTTCTTTAATTATAGATGTATTCTAATTTGTCTTCATAGTTTCTCTTCTCTTTCTTGATAAAACTGAGTGGCATACTATGGCATATTAATGTAATTTTAAAAACAAAAGTGGAATAGGTTATATTTATGACAAACGGTCTCATACATGCGAAGTGGAAGACAGAACATTTTTTAAAAAACATGAAAACAGATAAAATTAGTGTTCATTTCTATTTTTCTAAACAAGACAATTACTATACTACAGTGCAACACACACCATATCAAAAGTTAGTTAAACTGGCACAGGTAAGGCGAACAAGTCGATAGTATTTGTAAGACAGAAATGGTATAAGTATCATATTTCGTTCGTTCTTTTGCTTTTTTTGTTTTTAGTTTACCATATATATATAATTATGTTTTTGATTCATGCTTTTATTTGTCATTGGCCTTGTACATTAAGATACAACATTGCGTTGGTTTGAAAAGATAAAAATATTAGCTTAATGTAATACATTATTCTTATCATTATGATAGTTTGTTTATTCTTTTGCTGTTTTTGTCTGTCTTCTAGCATAGACTATTTGTCCATTCTGAATCATCGTGGGTCTTTCTTCCGTAGGCCTATATATGTTAGAGAGAACGTGTTGATATCAGCACGATGCTTTGTTGTTTTGTTTTCAGTACTTTTGTCTGTCTTTTGTCATATAGATTTATGTATTCGTCCGAATTCACCATTTGTCTTTCTGTCTTCTACCTTAAGATAAGACAGTGAGATAATAAGAGTTGGTATAATGTATGTGCTGAGAGTAAGCGAGAAGACTTTCATATCAGCGAGATCTCAACAAACTGGTCGACAGCTCGATGTATTCAAGCGCACCTCTGTCCTACTAATTTATCACTAGCCTCGCGGTATCTAAAGGCTCACGCGCGAGAGGGAATGCTAAGGTCCATAGGAACAGTATAGACTGCAGCATGGCCGAAGAAACCCCTTTAGCTATAGTTGTGGAGTTTGTCGAAGTTTTTGCCAAATTTTTACTTGTTTTACTCCAGTCAATTGTATTAGCTTTTATACCTGCTAGTGTACGTAGGAAAGATGTGACGGGACAAGTTGTACTTATAACCGGCGCAGGTGAGTTGTGTACTTTGATCTTGTTTATACTACCTTGAGCTATCATTATAACACACAGGTGAAAATATAGGATTGGTCTCCTAAGCCTGGTTACTCAAAGTTGAGTCTAATGCAAATAACACATTAAATCACTAATACAGAATTAGAGATATACAGTCATCATGTGAGCTAATCGTGGATTATCCATTTGATATGTTAGTGTCGCTTTGAACAACTGTACATTTTAATATAATTATATTTAACATTTTTAATTCCAATATAAACGATGTTATTTATATAAAACCAGGGAATTGTGACTGTAACAGTCGTGGTGTACTGAGTCTGTTTTATAGCCACACAAATAGCTTTACAGTAGAATTATGGGATTACGTATTTCATGATAAAGTTTGTTAAAATAATTACATGTATGTTGTTTCATATTAAAACAAACAAGGCACATATATTTTAAACCAGTTTAATACTTATATAAGGCGTGTTAAGCATTGTGTATGTGATGGAATGGTCACACGTACATATATACGGTAGGATGACGAATGTCCTTTTCCTTTCTGTTTAGCTCTAATTATAGCGCTGGGGCAGAGTTATATGATATGTATACTAAATTTATAAGGGCCTAATTATCATTTAATCTATAATGTAATGAAATATATCACTCAAAGAATTAGCCAAATCTCTATAATTATTAAGCAATATCTGTAATGAGTTGGAGATATATCAAATTTAGCAATTATTATTGTTATATTATTTATATTTCCTTATTTAATAGAATTTAATTAATTTAGCTCGGTATTTATATATATATATATAATTATTCAGAGATATATCTATCTCTAAATCATCTACCTATATATATATATATATCATAGATATACATGTATGTATACACTATTAGATTAGATATATATTGTATTCTGATTAAATGACAATGTGGCTTTCTATCGCCGTGTACGGGCCGTGAATTATATGTCGTAAACAATATGACACCATATATAGTAACAGAGCATTAACAACTGTGCAAGACGGCAACAAGGTTGCATTTTCAATCCCTTCTCATTAAAACATTACGCTCAAACATAGAAATAGTGCATACACATATGTAATGTGTTTAATTCATATACATGTACACTATTACAAAAAACGCCCATGCATAAATATTTATATATGCAACTTCCATAAACCCAGTCACGTTAGTCTCTTTTAAGGTATTTTCACAAATTTAATTCACATAGCACTTGTATTTTATGGATTTGTTTCACATATGCTATATGTCACCAGTGCGTGCTAACATACCGCATAACAATTATTCCTCCGGTACAAACTTATTTTAATGCGAATTATTTTAAAACCATTCCCATAGTTATTATTTAGCATTAGTATGTTCCTGAAGTGATAGTGTGTGACATACACGCACTGCATGCTCCTCCTTCAACACAACCACCTATATGGCGCATATTTTCAATTTCTTTACATGGTGAGGTATTTGAATACATGTTGTTGATTTGGAAGTGTTGACGTTCAACCGCGTTTGACAGATACAGGGCAAGTGCTCTTTTCAGCGTTCCTTTATATTGCGTAAGTGTAACGTGCCTCGGTGTATCGGCCTAGTAATCGTTATCTAGACTACATTAGAGAATACTGCCTTGCGTTTAATTTATGTCAGCTAAATGTCGAAGTTCACATACTTAATGCACACAAGCGAAGGTTTCTGTAACAGTCTCGTAAAATAAACTTGATGTTTAAATGTTTGTCAAGTGCGTCATGTAAGGCAAGTTGTCCGCTAGCGAAAACACATATCAATAAAGCTAGTCAGTTATTCTAAGAATGTTACCATTTTATTGTTACCTTTTTACTGAAATTACCATTAAGATAAGTATATCCGCATAGCTGACTTTCAAGTCGTAACAAATATATCAACATTATATCGGGTGTAGGCTTTAATATATACTCTGCTATTTAACTCTTGTATTCAGATATACGGCCTTGAACTACGTTTTGAATCGATGTGCTCAAAACAGCTCAATGCATTCTTATACGCATGACGGATTTCCGTTAACCAACATAGGCCGGCCTTACAGATCAAGTCTGACGTTTTCATCAATTCAAGTTTCATTGTACCATGACAAAAATGACGTATCGCTATTGATTACTACACTTGTCATTAACCTACTTACAATGAACAAATGCATGATCGTCTATCATGCAAGACGGTTGCCACATTCATTAATGGCCGAAAAGTTTTGTTCGTGATTGGGTTCCTGACTCAGTTGCTTGTGAGTTAGTTGAATTATCGTCTTGTCTGTAATTTGCTCCAATTATAATTGCTCTAGCAAAGTTAGATAAAAAAATGGCAAATTTATCTTAAACAAATTGAAAGGGAGACAATTGCGCCGGCAAAAATAGCTCAGCGATAAATGCGCCGACGACGATTATTGACTGCGATACAAGTTTTAAGTTAATATACACAACACCAGTTGTCGTCGTAGCATTTTGTAATATGAGCAATCATCATCGAAACATTTGTCGCCGGAATATTCGTCACAGTTGAACTAAAGACATACAGGGATCAATGGAAAGATGTTCGGATAGATAATATTTTTTTTATCGAATAAAATTCTTCAAGTTAGGATTGAGAATAGTGTGTTACAAAATTGTATGATGTACATACAGTAAATGAGAGACGGATTTCTCAAAGCAAGAAAAAAAAAGAAAAAAAAAAGAGCAAACCCATCACTGTCAGTATATAAAACTCCCACTAATTCGCTCTCTAATTATTTCTACGGGAGTACGTTGTGTAGACAATAGATATCTTGGTTCTTTTCGAGAAAGTGAAACTTCCAGACAGACATTGCATAACTGGTTTGTCCTGTTTTGTTGGTCGCGAATTTAGTCTGTTTTCTGGCTTGCTAATTTTTCATCGAATTACCTTTGAGGTCAGTGAGGTTGGCCAGTGGCTAAAAAGGGGAAAAAATATGTTACTCATATAACCGAGTATGCCATCTGTGTCATTGACCGACAAAATAGTTCAGCTGAATATTCTTATCATGCTATTGTTAGTTAATGACATAGATGGCACTGCCTGTTATATGCGTAACAGATTTATCTCCCTTTCCAATCACTGGCCAAACTAATTAAGATACATTGAATGTGCTTTTAATTGCTCGTGTTTAGATGACAGTCTGCCCAAGTAGTCAGGAGGTGCTTTTCCCTAACAACGAATCTGTCGCCGTAAAATGGTTATAAATCGACTGGAAACTTCTGTCCTTGGCCATTAGGCCTACTAACTTCATTACATTTCTATAAGAATACCTTCCGATTCAATATTCTAAGGATATCAACTTTGGCTCTTAATGCGTACATTTCTCCGCAGACGTGAGCGTCCTGTGCTTACAACAACAACGTCTTGCTCTACTTTCTTAAAGAGGCTATACCTCAGGGTTTTGGTAGAAGCTTTATCATAGTTTCGTGAAAATGCAACCTTTTTCTTCTCATAACACTGATTCACACTACTTATGAAAGAAAAAGGTAAATAAAATGCGGTATTTCGAGGAGTTTTTTCGATATGCACAAATGACTTGTCGAGGAAGCTTTGATGGAAATATTCCTGCCAAGAAGATACAATTTTCCATATAAGGCCACAGCAGACAGACGGCTTCCATATATGGTGGATTTTCTCACGTTTTTCTCTTTGAGGTATACACGGAGTTAGTCGAGTCACGGAGTCGCCTACGCGTAAGGCAGGCCTCATACATGTTCGTGCATACATTAGAAATCGTAGCGCGGGTCGCTTTATAGATTTTACAAACTTTATTATTAGTTTAATACGATACATCGCACATTCACGGCGGTGATATTTTCTAAAAGGATATAATTTGGGCCATACGAAAAAAATATAAAAACCCCTGTTTTAATTCGTTTCAGTTGATATTTGGCCGAATTCTGAGGTATAGCCTCTTTAACCTCTAACGCAAAGTATTTCCCCACATTCCCTTCGCTGGATGAAAGTAATTTCCCAGCAAACAAGTCTACGTTGTCACAAGGTCACCGATTGTCATGATGACGTTGCCACAACGTAATTGTGTGGACTCCCAGATACATTGTCACAACGTTATGAAGAAACTTATTCTTGTTACCTTCCAATAATGTCTGCAGAGTTGGTTTAAAATGTGTTTTTTTTTCGAATTGTTAATAGTTTATGTTATTTCATTTTCCATTATTGGCACGAATATTTAATAAATCAACCTATAAGAACGCAAAATAGGTAAATTGGGTAATTTTCCAACGTAATTGCCTGGATATTAAAAAGTAACGTTGTCACAACGTTTTCACACCTTTACAACATGACTTGACCAAATGATGACTAAAAATAATGTTGTAGTTACGTGATTTCCCAATGTCGACATGAAGTCGACATGAACCAACGTTTCCACAACGTTTTCAAAACGTAGCAACAGAACGTGACCAACGGCAACGTTGTAGCTACGTAGTGTGTTTACTGGGATATTTAGTTACAGGACACTTGGCATATGCCGTAAGAATATAATGATCAAGGTTTAGTCTAAGTTTGAATTCACATCTCATCTATAGGGTTCTGAAAAAATTGAATGAGACGGATAGTTGGTGTTTCTTAATCCAAATACACTTTGCAAAACACATTCACATAACAATTTAAAACTTTAGTGTATGTTCTAACAAAAATAATTAATAAAAATGTAGACTGAACCTTTGAAAATGACATCGTCCTAAACACGAACTCAGCAGTGGAAATAAAAAGGTGTGATTGGTGAATTTGCTTGAATATCCCTGAGAATTTACCATATTTTATAGAAAATATGATTTACAAAACAATCTCATCCCCTGAAGTGAAATATTTAGCATCAACTGCAGACATGGCTGCTGTAAAATTGGCGGCCATAAATGTCGCGTGCATCAGTTTGATTTCACATCAAACAACATTTAATCCTTTTAAATAAAACAAATAGTCTGGAATAGAATTATTTCTAAGAACCATTTAACAAGATGCTTGTGCATGCATTTCTGGACAGAAATGTTTCTAAAGTTTATGGTTTGAACTGTTTAAATTCGCATGCTGATTGTAAACAAGTTTTGTTTATGGCGGCTATGTTGTGGACTCATATATACTCACATACTGTAAATGTTTTCTTGAAGCACATTCAAGACGATCTAATAGGAACGATGAAAACAGCCGTTTGTATGTTCAGAGTTTCGTTCAATAACAGACAGGTTCGATAAGCATCTACATGTAGCATATAGGCCAAGTTAGCTTATATTGATTCGCATACCTAAATTTGGCCTGTATAAGTATATCAATTGAAGAAATTGAATATGTTTAACATGCTAGAAGTTGAATATTTTCTTTCTCTTCAACAGCTATTTGAGTTCACGATGCTTATCCCAGATACGCATCTATGCAACATTTGCCACTTGTTTTGAAATAGTTGGATACCTCTACCAGCAGAAGTTTACTTTGCACCGGAGATGTTTTGACACACATCGCCTGTTGAAAGAATGGACGCTCTTACAATTTTTGTTGCGCATATTGAAGTCTCAGGTTGTTACAGTTATTTGCGTTTGTACAGGAGCATTTGGCAATTTGAATCGTTAGTTTGGGGAGACATTCCGTCGACATTTTGGTCTTAGGGTATTAACTGAAAAACTATTAATTAATTCCGTGCGGAGTCTGAAAATGGATTTAGAGCTGTCATCACGCTCAAGGGACTACTTTTTGATTACTTAAATAAGAGATACAATTTATCTGACTGAGTGAATGGGATGGACTACTTTGCATATAACTGTATGTTTTACAATTTCACATTCTTATCAAACTTTACTAAACAGATCTTAGAACGAAGTATAGCACGGTAATATGGAGGGCCTAATTATCGTTTAATCAGATTGAGAGATCTCTAAATCGACAGATTTCTTGGTATCAAAAAATCATTTTTTGATATAAAAAAAATGAACTCTTGATATCAAAAAATGAATTATTGATATAAAAAATTCAGTTTTTGATAGCAAAAAATCCTTTCTTGATATCAAAAATTCATTTTGATGTAAGAAATAATTTTTTGATATCAATAATTCCGGCGAATTAGAGATATCTCTTATTTGACATGGGATGGGGTAAAATAATGATTGCTCTCTTATGACGACATCTCGAGAGATCAGCACTGTCATCATTTTCCTATTCCATCGCTGCTCTTGCTGCATCAGCCATTGCAGAGAAATGGCAGCCTGGGAGCAGTCAGTTTCTCGCCAAGTTGACCGGAAGTAGTAATTATTGATATAAAAAAATGAAATTTTGATATAAAAAAATGATTTAGAGATATCAAAAAATTAATTTTTGATATAAAAAAATGAATTTTCGATTTCACAAAATGATTTGTTTAAATTTTTTTTTTATAGAAAATTCATTTCTTTATATCAAAAATTCATTTATTTATATCAAAAAAGTCATTTATTGATATAAAAAAAAGTCATTTATTGATATCAAAAATTCATTTTTTGATATCAAAAAATCGTTTTGACAACAATAATTCAAGCCATTTACAGATATCTCTAATTATTTAGAGATATCTTTAATTCTTTTGTTAGTTTTGGTTCACTTGTGACGCATGGCGTCTCAGAAGGTTCCAACACGTGTTCCACGGGATGATTGTTGGGCATTATTTCTGGAAACGGCATCGGTATAGATATCCTAATATCTTTCTTGCCTGGAATACGACCATGGATTTGATCTACATGGCGTCTCATTTCTAAATCACCTACTTGAACCGTATAAGCTACAGGTCCTTTTATTTCAGTAAAAGTTGCTTTGAGCCATTTCTCTCCACAACCATAATTTCTTCTGAACACAAGATCACCAACACTAAATGATCTACCAATCACATGTTTGTCGTCATAAGCTTCCATTTCACATTGTTCTTTAACACACTTCTAAGAGAGATTTGGATATAACAAATCAAGTCGGGATCTTAACTTACGATTCATCAGTAATTCAGAAAGTGTTGTCTGTTGTGCCATGGTGTGATTCTGGCATAAGACAGGCACTTGGACAATCTGTGATCAAGATTTTCAACGCAAATTTTATTGATGCCATTTTTAACAGTTTCTACGGCACGTTTGGCCAATCCATTTGAAGACGGACGATACGGGGCTGAGGTTACATGTCGTATACAAAATTCAGCACTTGCAAAGTTTGGACCGTTGTCAGTCACTAATAATTTTGGCAACCCATGAATTGTGAAGATTTCTTTCATTCGACGTAACGTAGCTATAGGTGTTGTTTAATTCATTCGGTAGGCCTCGATCCATTTTGAGTACCTCAACTAATTCAAGTATCTTTTAACCTTCATATTCAGCATAGTCAGCATATAGACGTATCCATGGCTGAGAAGGAATTTCCCATGGATGAAGTGGTGCTCTGGTTGGAGCATTCTGGTGCAATTGGCACTAATGATCAGAAATCTCTGTAAGTTCTATATTAGTATCAATTCCAGGCCACTACATGCAGCTTCTAGCAACGCTTTCTTGTAGCACTTTATCTCTTCCTTAAGGCGGAATAATCACTCAAGTACACATTCCAATACATCCATATACTACACTTAGCTTAGTAGCTTGGCGTTTGTAATGCTCATTACGTTTATCATTGTTCTGTTTAGACCACCCCCTCCACAACTATTCTCTAACGTGTGACAGAATATGATCTTTAAATGTCCAGTTGTTCATTTCACGTGGATCATTCTCTAGTAACAATACAATGTTTTTAACATGAGCTATCATACTGTATTGAATTTCTTGACAGTGGAAGGCGGCTTAAACCGTCTGCATAGTTATGCAGTTATCCCTCCTTGTGAACAATCTTGTATTGTTCACCTTGTTAATCTGGGAGTTGCCATAGCAGTGATAGCCTTCGTTTCATTGAATAGCCCAATTAACGGCTTATTATCTGTTACTACCACATATGGTTTTACATACAAATATTTATGGAATTGCTGAAAACCAAAAAATGATCCCACATGCTCCTTTATCAAGTTGTGAGTAATTTCCCTCCGCGACAGTTAATATTCTCAAAGTAAAACTCACTGGCTCTTCTGAGCCATCTTCCATAATGTGTGATAATACTATTCCGGAGAAGAATCACAGCTCAGAATGAGTTCTTTGTTTGCATCATAATGAACTATCAATTTGTAAAATTGTAAAGGCTTTTTAGCTTCTTTAAAGGCGTTTTGTTGTTCTTGTTTCCTACCTATTATACACCTTTATGTAAAAGTTTATGTAAAGGTCCCAATGTATTTGAGACATTTGGTAGGAACCTATGGTAATAACTGGAAAGCACTCAATTCACTAAAACATTTTGGGATAGGTGCGTTTTGAATTGCTTCAACACGTTTGGGTAACGGTTCAACACCGTTGACATCAATTTTGTGACCAATGTATGTCACCTTTAGAGATTAAAATACAAGTTTGCTTGATTTGAGTCTTAACCCAGAATTTTCAAGTCGGGTTAATACATCATCTAGTGTTTTAAGGATACTCTAACCCTCAAATGCTAAAAAATTGTGATTTTTTTATTATTTCAAATTCATAAAGTTGAGATTTAGA